>JAVJAQ010005218.1:0-137629 GCA_032362365.1 Zygogramma bicolorata
AAAATGAAGCCAGCAAAAAATAAAGACAAATTTTCGAATTTTCACTTTTTCCGGAAATTCTCGGAACTACAAATTTTCTTGGTGTCATTTTGTCGATTTCATAAATACACATCTTTGACTGACTTGATTGACCTCGAATTTCAATTATTATATTATCTAAAAGCACACGACAAGAACAATAATGATTGGTTATTTCACTCATAGGAAAACACAAAATGGCTTGCTGCCATGTCTAGTTCCGGTAAACGCTATAAAAAGAATTTAAAAGTTTCTTTTTAGGTTTCTGTAATGATACGTTCCGTATTGTGATTTTTCTTCGAGACAGGAGAGGGGTAGTATATGAAAAAGCACAGTTCTACCAGCCCCCTCATGAGCCTTATTAGCTAATGCAATAATTCCAAGAGATAAGCGACAAAATCAACAACGAAAATAGAAAAAAATCACAAAAAATATGCCATTTCATTTGTTCAAACCATAGGTTCCCAAAGTGGTCCAGGTGGACCCCCAGGGGTCCATAGGAGACCACACGGGATCTACATAGATGTGAAAGGAAAACAGGGGTTCACAAGTTGTAAGTGGGGGTCCACGGAAAATTTTCTGGCTTTCATAATAAAGAATCAAAATTTTGGCTTGGATTCACCTATCAACGTAGGCAGGTACTTCCAAATATTCGAAACTCAGTTCGAACACAAAATTGAGTAGAATTATAGATGAAATTACAAGTGTACACCACATGTCGAGACTTGCAAAGTACCGCCCGTGAGCCCGCTCGTCCAGGATGCTTTTTTAGACCTGCAAAGGGATGAAATGCAACTTGCGCTGTGCTTGCAATCTACATTAGTTTGAATACGAATGTCAAAAACAAAACGTTACTAATTTGTTTCCGGTATTTTGAACATAAAACTGTGACTGTGAGTGAATCGATGTCAGTGTTTGCAGTGCCGGAATAATTAGGTATTTGCCTATTTTTCACACATATTTTTATTGTATATTGTAATTTATCAATCATATTATATTATATTTAAATACCTCACATGATTACTTCAGAAATATATTTGAAGATATTCTGACAATGAAAATACCACCATGGAACTTAGTAGCAATGAGGAGCTGAAGGTGAAATTTGAAAGAGGGAATCGAACATATTGGCTGCAGGCACAAATACCCGAAACATATCCTGGATTGTGGGAAATTGCAAAAAAAATTTTGAAAAAGTTTCCCTCGTCATATCTTGTCGAAAGAAGTTTCAGTGCAGTTAACAAACTGTTAACAAAAAAAAGCAGATTGAACATTACAGAACGGGGAGATTTGAAATTACTTCTTACATAACTGAAGCCAAATATTGATAATAAGTACACCCGTCTCATTAAAAGTATGACAATCTTTTATTGTTGATTTACATTTCAGAGTTCATTGTTGATTTTTTGTCACTTGTTGAAAATGTGCAACTATTTTCTCTTCTGGACATCTCCAATTAAGGGTGATATTTCTTAGGAGTTCGGGATAACAACAGAAATGTAGCAGCAGGGGGTCTACCGAAAATAATGCAACTTTGAAAGTGGTCCACGAGAAAAAAGTTTGGGAACCTCTGGTTTAAACTATCAAAGACACGTAAATTCATTGTTCGTGGTATTTGCAGATATATTTCAATAATAATGTCGAAAAAAGGTAGCAGTATTTTTTCTCACACAAAAAATGACGAACTTCTCAAAAATTGTTTTTTTGATGAGGTCGATGTGACCTTGGTGCGAAAGTGTCGCTTATCTCTCCGCACTAACTGATAAGGCTCATCAAGGAGCTGGCAGCACTGCTTTTCCATATAGTCCCACCCTTCTTCTCTCTCAAGGAACAGCAACAATACGGGAGACCTATCATTATAGAAACCTAAAAAAATTGTAATAGCGTTGACCGGTCCTGAACAAGGCACCAGGGCCATTTTGTGTTTATCTATGAATGAAATTACGATTAATATAAATGACCTATGGGAATCCTATAATTATAGGTTCAGTGTCGTGGCCTCTCTGACTGTCAAATATTCAAATAGGTTCGATTCACCATACCCGATTTTTCAAAAAGTACTTACCAGCTCCTCAACTTCACACTCGTTTATGTCCGTGCAAATCTTTCCAGTTTCATCCACCTCGAATCCAGGGTTACATATACATCTATAAGTTCCAATCATGTTCTCACAAGCCCCATTTTGGCAGATACTCGGATTCTGCGCACATTCGTTGATATCGTTTCCATCGAAAGTAGAACCAGGACCGTGCGGACACAAGGCGTCAAAGTCCGTCGTTCCCGGCATAGGACACGGTTGACAGGTCGTTCCCCACCCCATGGGCTTCCCAGATATGATGGTGCAACAACAGCAACTAGATTTGGTGACGGCAGCCGTCGATGGGTTGAAGCAGAGGCCGTCTCGATATTCTTGATAACAGAGATCTCTTCGGGTGTCGAGACAAGAGCGTCCGTCCAAGCCGAGGCTGAATCCGGCATGGCATTCGCACCGGAAGCTTCCTTGGGTGTTGTAGCAAGTACCGAATTGGCAAGGGTTGTTGATGCATTCGTCGATGTCGATGCAGTGCCTGCCGTCAGGGCCTAGTCGGTAGCCGGAATCGCAGACGCAGCGGAAAGATCCCTCCATGTTGACGCATTTTCCGTGATCACACATTCCTACAAATGAAAAATGAAGCATTTCAACTCAAAGCTATCGATTGTTCCCGGTCTTCTTTTGTCTACATTAGATCATATACCGGGAGATAATCAAATCACTGTTATACCATAGCCAAAGAGTAGAGACACTCAAATGTCAACCCTTTGTTCTCGAGGGTCAAATTTCTCATTCTGTGCCCGAGGTGTGTATTGTCATTTTGTGGCGATGAATTTGAAAGTACGGGATACAGAATATCAAATCAGTATGTTATGTCACATCATAAAATTTATATTTTGACTGGAATAATGTTTGAAATAAATGTGAATAATCAGAAAGTCTCTACGATAGTTATTCCACTTTTCTGGTGCTTTTTTCCTCCAGTTCATGATTGTTTGGAAAGGTATATGCGATGACAAGGAAATGAAAAGCTTTCATGAGAATGTTTTATTCGCAGCAACTTAAAATATGTACAATAGATATATTCAGACATTAACAATGTGATAAAGACTATAAATGACTTGAAATGGTAATTTTTTTGTTCTTCGATTCATTAGTTTTGACTTTTTTTTAATTTCTATTTGCAAATTTCAATGTGTAGAAAATTCTAGAACATTTCTTTCTCAAAGTGAAATTCACACAAGCGATAGTTGTGATAGAGAGCTTCGTGAGATTTTTCAAGTAAATCCTCTCGGTTAAATGCCTTCAACCATGCCTCACACCTGAAAGATTTTTTTAATAATAAGTTGCATTTTCATAAAGCTAATATTTCGACGCAAATTAGCTTCTATTTGAAGTTCTGCAATTTTAAAGAAATATATGAAAAATTCGAAGAGCTACTATTCTACAGAACACTAATGGCTATTACCTTTTGATATCCTTCAGAAACCTCAGAAGAGTTGATATTTGTCTCTAGCCTTCGACAAACATCTGCGATAAGCACATACTTTTTCACCTTGGCCATAATAATTCAAAATACAAGATTTCAACACACATTAACGCTCATCAATGAAGTTGATTGATAACACCTCGACATGTCAAACTGCTGAAGTTGGTGTTCTGTGGCGAATGTCTCTACTGTATGGTTATGGTATACTTTGTTCAACCATCCTTTGCCGTTACGTCACAATCGGTGACGTATTCTGCTGTTTCACGTTTGTCTTATATTAGTTGAATGTTATTTTACACTCAACCTCAAAATTATTATTAGTATGTACCTACCTGCAGAATACATCGCATACACTCGTGTTGTATGATATAAATCGATGATCCTCGAGCAGAAACATGTCCGACATGAACTTTGATTTTGTAGTCTTTATCTGTTTCCATTCCACTAGTAGCTAGGTAGTTTTTGAACAGTTCTAACAGATATTTCTAGAGCATCAGCAACACGCTATAGAATTCAATAAAATCAAACCAAGGCTAAATTGTATTATACCGGAAAGGCATTTTGACAATGAAAAATTAACTGAATAAGGCGAAAATTACCAGAAATACCGAACAAATCAAACTATGACAACACTGTCAAAAATGACAAATAAAATTCACATCGACATTAAATAATGAGACATACGTTAATGACGTCATAATTCCGTCTCATCCATTTCATGAATGAGAGATAAAGTTAGACAACGTATGACGTAACGGCAAAGGATGGTTGAACAAAGTATATAGTGGAATACGGTACGTTCAATTGTATGGTTGAAAATTCGGGTCGATGGTTCACAAAGAGTGAATCTAACTAAAAAAATTTCAACGGAATGTTGTATAATATAATTCGAGGAATCATGGAATTATTTTTAGAAAGATATAACACTAATTGCCAATAGTTTTCGAAACAGTTCATCTTCTCTGAAGAAGTTGCAAGAAATTATACTTGGATGTTCCTCTGAGTTTTTTTTAGGGAAAAAATTACTACCTACTCGATTGATTTCCGAATTCAGAAATGGAATATTTATTATTAATTCACTACAAAAATAACCAAAAAAGATGTATTCAACTCTGAAAATATTAAAAAGTAAAATGAACGAATCATCAAATAATTTATATTAAAACGACCATTTTTTCGATACAATATTCGAGAACATAATTCATACGAAACAATAACCGATGAATATCTCATATTGATAATATATTAAAATTGTGGAAAATGCCATTAATAATCAAGAAAAAACTATCGGTAATTCAGAAGTTCTCCAAATCAATTTTTTCGACTTTTTGAGTAGAAAAATTGGAATTAATCAATTGAAACTCGTTTTTCATGGAAAATTCCGAAGAAACCCACTACTAGTTTTTTTTGTTTTTCAATGAAACACTCAATATAATCAGAGAATGAAAAAAATCACGTAGGCATTTCCATTTTGTTCCAATAAAAGTGAGAAAAGAGTGGTATCGCCGTATTTTTAAATATGAAATAAGATCTAGCTTCAACATCTATATTCGCTCAGTCAGTTCGAATCTCACCTGTCGATAAACACTCGTCCAAATCACTGCAGAAAGTTTTATCCGATGATTCCACGAATCCGGGCAAACAGGCACATGTATATGACCCTGGTGTGTTCTCGCATCTTCCGTTGAGACATATTCTTGGATTTTCATAACATTCATCGATATCTAAGAAATAGAGATGAATTTATGACAGTATTCCCTCTAATTAATTGGTAAAACTCTATTTTCAATATTTACTCTTCACTCACTAACCTATACATGCAAACCCTGTCGATGAAAGCTTGAATCCTTGTTTGCATTGGCATTTGAAGCTGCCGTCCATGTTGATACAAATCCCGTTGCTGCACATGCCTATTTCGCTACATTCGTCATGATCCGTGCACATGGAACCATCGGGAGACACGTCAAAGCCAGGTGGACAAACACAGGAGAAACTACCCGGTAGATTAGTGCATCTTCCATTGACACATTTTCCTTCTCTGCATTCATCGATATCTATAAAATTGGTATTCTCAAATGGTGTGAGTTGCAAAAAATAATAACGACTTTTGTAAAAATTAACTTTGATATCAAATGAGAGAAATATTATCACATAATTGCTTCTGGTATTTATATCTAAAAAGATTAGAACTTTTTCATTTCTTGGGAAGTAGTTGATTTGTTATGAAATTTGCCATCAATGAGAAAAATATGAAAATCTTACTACACTTTTTTTATTGTTATTCTGTGAAACAATGAAACCCTTTCTCTACACCTATGATTTCCTCTACGGTATGCGAAGGTTCCTGAAACGTCAATATGCCTCTCAAAATGCATTGAAACGATCTTATTGAATTTCAGATTTGGCGCCTTTTTTCTTCGGAATTTGGTTGGCATCACTTTGGATGTTGCCGCGATTTGTTTGAAGTCTGTTATTTACCAATTGACAATTGTCATTCGAAAGAGACAGTTTCTTGTGCAAGCCTTTTTGGTACTTGAAATTAGAAAATTGTAACTGAAAACCGGTGGATTTCCATGCTTCTATAGAAAATATCAGTCTCAGGTTCCCCGTACAGATGCCAAAAGAGTTGAAAAATATCGTGCCAAAAGTTGGCAACATCTTCAAATAGTTATTTCGGAAGAGAGCGGAATAATAATGTCCCTTATAATAATAATAATAAAAATAATAAACGTTTTTATTGATAGATAAATACACATAACAAATTCAAGACCATGACATACTAACAAATATCTATCAAAAGGCAGAGTTAGCTCTTGTTCGAACTCACGCAGAGTCAAACAAGTGCTATTAACAGCTGTTAACAGCCAAATTGAATACCACGTAGTGATAGTTATTTATGGTACTAGTGTGTTATGTTGAATATTTCCCTAATATATAAAATGTCCCTTAAGAGCAATGCAATTATCGAAAACTTACAATGGTAATTGCATTATATCAAGTCACCATAACAACACATTTGAAACGGTATCGCTAGACGTCAGTAAACAACACAAACGAATGTCAGATAGACTTCATAAATAGAAAAACATTTCGCGCTCAGGTGAGTACTCCATACAATCTATAGAGGAAAGTATAAATGAACAAACAATAACATTTCCTCGAGAATTTCTTCATTCATGAAATATTTCAATGAATTACATTCGTGCATAAAAATGACCAGATAATTTTGCATGCCTACGACAATGAGTTCAAAATGTTTGAGTCTTGTATCAATTCACGGAAGATGAAAGTTATAGATGAAAATGTTCTATTGGCTTATTTTTCACATTTGCAAAAAAATTTGCCCCATTGTCGCTATGGACGAAATACTCGACTATTCACCTTTATAAAAAAAATCGACATTTCAAAATATGACAAACAAGCAAGCCTTTTGAAAAGCAAATCACAGGTATACGAACCAAAGAAGTCCAAGACATTAGAACGACCTGAAATAGAGAAGTTTTTGAACGAAGCTCCAGACGACGAGTATTTGTTGATGAAAGTGGCTTTGATAATGGGGAGACCAAAGTCTTTGAAACAAAAGAATACTAGCTCTAGCCACTTTTTTGTTTTTTCCAAAAATGGGAGGTGTACCAGCCAATGAGTACAAATAAACACGTTGTCGAAGATACCTTCAAGTATTGCAATGTTTTTGAAATTGGGGGAACCAGCGCTCTACACCGGTCACTGCCTGAGAGGCTCTTCGGCGACTCTTTTGGCCAATGCAGGACAACATGACAACTTTGAAGCGTCACGGGGTATGGAAGTCCTCGACGATAGCAGAAGGATACCTAGAAGAATCGGTGCATGACAAAATACAAATTTCAGGAAAAATACAAGGTTCTGATGTGTCGGCTTCTTCCCGCACTATCAGCAGCTGTACAGAAATGGAAGCGTCTGGTTGCAGCCAACGAATTTTACAATAACTTCAAATTCGAATAAACCGTTTGCATTTCCCTTCAATATCAAGGTGAATTCTGTTTGTAAAAGTAATAAATATATAGAACACTAGTTTAAACATGAACGTGAGTTATAATCCATAACTCACTAGTGAGTTATGGATTATAACATACTAGTGTGTTATTTGACAGTTTACTTGTCTAAAATGGCATCAATAATGACAGTTATAAATTATTGAAGGAAATTTCGGCCACCGCAAATCTGATCGTTGTTAGTGAACAAAACAAAAAATGTGTACAATTCAATTCAGAAGACTACTGACGTGATTCTTCATTAAGGATGAAACAAAAAATTTATAATCAGGGAACCTCTGACTGATTCGTTCCCAATCAAAATCGACTAATTCACAAAGGAAATGATGCTCCGAGTAATAAATTTTTGTTATTTCATAAAAAACACTATGGTATTCTGAATAGATTAGAACAAAGAAATGTCAATCAAGGTTATAGATTGAAACTAAGTTGACTTTCTTCAATGATTTAAATTTTATCAACATCAACATCCGATAACTGATTTTGAAAAAAATTTAAACTTTCAACCACTGAATATGTTTATGATTTATCCAGTCGTGTTCCATTATAATAATGAAGAATGTATAACAGAATAGTAAAAATGTTATCAAAAGTAGCACTAGCCTTCACACACATGTGATTTTCCTAATCGGAATCCTGGATCGCACTGGCATTCGTATCCTAGAACGGTATCGACGCATTTTCCTCTTCCACATATGTCAGGTCTCAGAATACATTCGTTCACAGATATCTGGCCGACTTGATCAACACTAGGAATGACTCCGGGAGTGAGATGGAAGGTACCTGGTCCTGGAGCCGGATGAGGTACTGCCGCTTCACACAGATGACGATGTTCATCTTAAAACACACAATTAAAAGAATATAATACAATAGAATAAAATAGAATGGGAAAGGATAGGAAAGAATAGGATGGGATGGGATGGGATTGGATGGGATTGGATGGGATGGGATGGGGTGGGATGGGATGGGATGGGATGGGATGGGATAGGATAGGATAGGATAGGATAGGATAGGATAGAATAGGATAGGATAGGATAGGATAGGATAGGATAGGATAGGATAGGATAGGATAGGATAGGATAGGATAGGATAGGATAGGATAGGATAGGATAGGATAGGATAGGATAGGATAGGATAGGATAGGATAGGATAGGATAGGATAGGATAGGATAGGATAGGATAGGATAGGATAGGATAGGATAGGATAGGATAGGATAGGATAGGATAGGATAGGATAGGTTAGGGTAGGATAGGATAGGATAGGATAGGATAGGATAGGATAGAATATTTCATTTGATCAAGACAACAAAATGTTGTAGCATGAACTTGGAAAATTGTTTCCTTGTTTGCATATAACAAATACATTAACACATTTATGGTATTGATAAAACTATCTAGAAGTATTTATAAATGAAAGTAAACACATTACAGTTGAGAACTAAGAAGTGAAGAGAGATCGGCTTTCATGAATTCTTCAATGCTATAGATGTTAGTGCTAGAAGGATTTTTCTTATTTTCAGTTTGAAATTTCCAGTTTGGAGATCGCTACTCTGTATTGGGAGTTTCTTAAAGTGTTTTATAGAGACATTACAAAGGTTTTGTGTGTCGATGAAAATAAATGCTGAGGAATTGTCAATTTTCTTCATGTCTTGTGTATGTATATTAAGTAATGGGTTGCGATTCAGAACAAACCTTCTCCAAATTCTGGGCATGCCATACACTCTTCTCCATCGTACATTGCCCAACCTTGACCCATATTGACCCCACAACAGCAATCCTTTTTAGATAATCGCATATGTAGATTATTGCTACAATAGCCCTGAGGGTTTCGAAGGGTGTAACAAATTCCTTGCCGGCCATCTGAAAGAGAACAAAAAATGAAAAGAGTTGTTCATATCAAAAAATTCAAGTGGAACAATTGTATGATTATTACGCTGTAGCTGAATCATTTGTTGATTCATTAAAAAAGTCCAAGAATCGTTGAGGTTGTTTTTTTTTTGTTGTATCTCAATGTGACTGATTTCCTCATTGAACATTGGAATATAAGATATTTATCATTTGTTTTTTTTCTTGACTGATTATATTTTCAATTATACTAACTCAATAATTTGTGGTCAATACAAATTTCGAAATTTAAATTCATTTTGAATATCATCCAATAAATCCAAAAATAATTGCAAGTAAAACACTTCTTTCCTATACCTGAATAATTCAGTTCAAATCATTCTTAATTTTTTTCCTATCACGCAATTCCTGAATTTCTTCCCTTACATTTCTTTTTTGCTCGTTCATGAACATGTTTATTTTGGGAAAGTTTTTTTATTACGAGTACATTTAACAATAAGGCATATAATGTGAGAGATGAACTAATGGTAATATAATATAAAAGGGGGTTCTCTTGAGTGGAAGATATATAAGATTTCGGAAATTATACCCCAAAATAGTCGTGACTGCAGTGATGGTATAAGAGATTAATTCACATCACCAACTTCTCCATAAATCTATAAGTTAACAATCGATAAGAAAAAATAATGTCGTTTGTCAGTTTCAAATTCAATGTTTTCTTATCAAGATGTGAACAAGAATTTTCTGGCAATTCGATAAAAAATTAATTATGGTACTAGTCTGATATGTTGAAAATAAATCACTAGAGAAAGATATATAAATTCTCTAGAGACTTACGAACATAACACACGAGTGGTCATTTTTAAAGTCATTTTAGACAAGTAAACTATAAAATAATACACTAGTGCGTGTTATAATCCAAAAGTCACTAGTGAGTAATGGATTTTAACACACTAGTGTGTTATTTGAAAGTCCTTTGTCTGAAATAAAATCGATAATGACACTCATAACTGTCATGTGTTGGATGGAATATATTATTCAAATGAGATATAGAGACTCACCAATACAGTAGGTTTTATCTTGGCTCTGGATGAATCCAGGGTTGCATAAGCAAATATACCCCCCATTCGTATTGACACATCGACCATCCTGACAAATGCTTTCGTCCTCACACTCGTTCCTATCTTCGCATCTATTCGTAGCGGGGTTCCTAGTTTGTCCTTGTGGACAATCGCAAGTGAAAGAACCAACTGAATTCACGCAGGTACCACCGGAGCATAGATGAGGTATTGCTTCGCATTCATTGATATCTATGGAAAAAATCAGATGTTATTTACGACTGCTTTCGCCTTCAAGAGTCAGTAAAATACAGTAGGTGAACAAAAATAATATTTAAGAAGCTAACAATCATTAACTTCAACAATGAATGGAAACTCTCTGCTAATAGACACCTGTGGATCGAAAGTTTCTGGTTAAGATAATCATCACATGCCCCCTGAGTATTTTTCCAAATCATCAGAAGTTTAATAGTGGAAAATCAACGAAACAGTTGTTGACCAGAATGGAAAATATTTTCTGAATACTGGTTAAAAAAATTATCTTGACTTAGAATCATATATTTTCATATTCATATTCATATTTGTCATTCAAAGATTGTAGACTTCCACGGCCGGCAACTGATGGATTGTTAAAAGTTTCCGGGCTTCAACCGTAAGAGAGCCGAAACATCCACAGAACATGGATGGCAGCTATTCAAAATACACAGATCCTCCCAATGAAAGAAAAAACGGTTTCGGGAAATCAATTAGAATTAATGGACAGTCCGATTCTAGGTCCGACAAATAGTGAGACTGAACCACACCAAATCAAAGCCTCGCAAAAGGGAAGAATACTTCGACCATTGCCGCATCGCCTTTGAAAATGTCTGCCGCAGATGCAGAAGAAACATCCCCAAAAACCTGCGGAACACGGCTGAGAAGCCAGGATACTTGTAACATTCTCATTGCTTAATCAATCCACGAAAAATTGGTTATAAATACATATTGAGCAAAAATTGATGTCAAAATCAATTAGTTATATACCAAATTCTGGTGTACAGTAATCAAATATCCTGAAAATAAACATTTCGGCGCCAAGAACATACATATTTGTCTAAATGATGCTTTGGACAGCTCTTGTTTCTTCCTATACACCATGGCTCTGACCATCATTTCTAGATTTATATAACAGTAGCTGACCCAAGCCCACTTCGTTGGACGTCAATTATTTTTGTGAAGCAATTATGTTGTGTAGTTCTTAGTATCCACTTCCAACTGCATGGAAACCCCTAATTTCCAGAAGCCCAATCCCCACCATGACATCCGACGGTGCTTTAGCAGCACCCGCTGCTATAAATACCTCCCAACATCCCTCGATACCTCAGTTGACAAAATTATATCATACAAAGAAACAACTCGATTACTTGGTCTTAATATAGATGAAACTTCGAATTGGAAAGCACATATGGACAAATTAAAAACAAAAACCATTCCACTACTAGGTTTTTCTACAAAATTAGGATGTATATTCCATTCATCTGTTCGAAAAATATTCACTGCTCTCTCGTTAACTCCCATCTTCGTTTCATGATACCTATCTGGGGCTCTGCTTCACAAAGAACTCAAAACCACTAGAAAGACTGCAGAATAAAGTTGTTAAATGTATTTATAATCTATCCCGTCTGGAACCTACAATTAACTTATATCGACCAGAAAAACTTCTAGATATTAAAACCCTTCGTGAAATGAGATCGTGCATATTTATTCACTTGGTAAGTACTGGCCACAAACGTTCAAATGTTGAATTCAAGAATAGAGACATCCATAGCTACAGTATGAGGCAAATCGACCTCTTGAGTATAAATAAGTCAAAATCAAATTTTGGCAGTAAATCGATATTAAATGAAGGTATAGCTATTTATAATAGCCTACCAACAACGATAAAAAATATCAATTCCATAGAAAAATTCAAAAGGAAATTACTAACCAAATATATACTACCCTCAAAAGACTTTTTTGAAACAATTTCAATTTTTTTTTTTATTTTTGACTATCTGTTTTACTACATGTATCATTGTTATATTATTTATTTTAATTCCATTTCCTAACATGAACATCACTATTGTTTCTTGGAATAAATAAAGGAATAGTTCATTAAAGATAGAAAGATAGATGTATAGATTTCAATTCATGCTAAACTAAACCAATAATCGTTATTCAAATATTCTCATTTTCTCACCTACGCATTCTCCTGTTTTCAGATTCTTCAGATAGCCAGTATCACATTCCAATCTCGAGGGGCAATGCTGACATGGATGTCCCCAGGCTTTCCCAACGGTGGCACAACACAATGTTTTCGTACAAACGACTCCTTCCAACTGATTGACGCAAAGGTTTCCGCGATATCCAGTATAACACGGACCAGTTCTGTAATCTGAATTGATATTTGGGCTATGAAATAAATAGCAACAATAAGTTAGTGATCATTTTACCTATTTCGCAATGGTTGCCGGAGAATCCGTAGAAGCACGCACATCTGTCGGGGCCAATGCAGCGGCCTCCATTTTTACAAGGCTCCAAACATATAGCTGAAAATGTACGTATAATTAAAATAACCCTTAGTTGATTATTTTCGTGAATTTGATTGTTTTCTCTGCTGCGTATAATTATTCACAGCTTATCCAATCCATCTTGGCTCAGAACTAATAACGTATGAGCCCAGCAATCTCTGTGGAGTATACTAATATAAAAAACACCTATGATATGTGTTCACTGTTTAAATATATTCCTAGAAGGTGATTTTTTTTTGTCATGGTCTACCAGTGTGCAACTGGAGAAGTTTCTGAGTTTGTGCCAAGATGGATTGGATAAGCTGTAATACCCATCGATTTTTCCATATATCTCCTCTATCATTTCTTTTCACAAGTATGCTAGAACTATTTCACTCGCATTGATAAGGCCCATTAATTAGGAAATAAAAATTATCAAGCTATGTGCACGTTCCAATATTCTTCGAGAAAGAAGAACTTTTGTATTTTGTGCATCAATTCAATATTTTTCAAACATTACTCATTTTCAGGTAAGCACTGATGATGACTTTTCAGTCGAAAACGTTCTGCTACGATTTTAATAAATATTTTTCGTACGGAATACAAAAGTCCTTTTTCCAATCATGAATCTAATATATAAAATATTCTCGAAACATAATTCGTTCAAGTTAACAAAATGACCAATTGAGGGATTATTTGGTGTTAAACAATACGATTTTTGATCTACTATTTTGTGAAAATAAAATGATGGGAGGAATATCAATTAAGTAAAATAAATCGGTATATTACGTTCTGTGCAGAATTCCCCGGAATATCCTTCTGGACACACGCATTTGCCATCAACACAAGTTCCACCATTCATGCATATTGCTCGGCAGGACTTTCCATCGAAACCTGGAAAAAAATCATAGATGAAAGAGTCGTGTGGGTGCGATATAGTAAAAATGAAATCGTCTGATTACTTTTCGACACATCATCAACTCCTACTCATGAACTGAGAATCATTTCGTGAAAGTTCATTCTTCATTTTTGCTTCTGAAGAGATATATCTCCTAATGAAGGATCGAGAAGGAACCTCATTGTCATTTCTTCAAAAAACTAACGCAACATAATAATTATATGAAAAAAAAATCAATAAGTTGACCAATCAAGCTCAAAACAAACGCAATATTTGGTAATGGTTCGGACTTCCATTGTTTATGTTATTAACTCTATTGAAACCTGTTGCTGAAAACGAAAGGAAAAAATACAAATCAAATAAGGTAATCAAATCCAAAGAAAAGGTTGAAATGGATTTTTTGGTCGAAAAGTAAAATTGAAGGTTTGCTTGACCAATGAAGATAATTATGTGACAAAAAAATTGAGATTTCGAATATGGAAAGCAACTTCGAATTAAAAGTGAATCAGCATATTTTTCTCATGATAAATGCACGTAAAGAATAATTCATTGTTCTCTTTGTAGGGTCTGGGTTTCTACCCTACCACAATCTAAAAAATATTGGATATGAGAAGAAATTTGCACCCCAGTTTTGAAAACAATAAACTTTGTCTTTATCAAGGAGGTGAATTGAGTCAAAATAATGAAAAGTAAATGATAGATGTATAAAAGCATAAAATTTTCTCAAATTCATGTCAGAAATTGTCAATTGACAATCAGAATTCTCTACTTCACAAGCCTGACTGAATACCCGCTATTCTACCATTGCATTTTTTCATTCCAGAACTTCTTCAAACACCCCCGTAACTTAAGTAGTTATCGATGTAGAGGACTGATGAACATTCTGACAGTACACCTAAAAACAACCGGTTTGTACGGTAAATCATACTACGAGTCAAAGTAGGCTGGAAATTCTTTCAGATTCGTGATCAGTACTATATTACTATAGACAAAACTCTCACCAGAAAATAAGGCAGTTCTGAAAAATCCAAATTTCTCCAACCTTTCATGGAAACAACCATGCAACTTCCGTAATTATCGAGGTAGAATTATAGTATTCGCAGAATCGATGGAAACGCCAAGAATGACCAGTTCTAAGCTAACAACTGAACGAAGTACGAGGGTGATTCCATGAAAATTGAGACAAATTTGGATGTTTCTATAACTTTTTTGGACTTGTTCTATCAATCAGCAACTTGGTGGATAGGGGTAGATAGAAGTCTACCCTCCTACACTTGTATAGATTCCATTATAAATACCTATCTGTAGGTTAGAAACCCAGAAAACTACAAAGAGAATATTTATCCACCACATAATAAAAAAGAGTACTTCTGTGTTTTTTTACACGTGTATCCTTAGTACTTTCTTGTGGTCTGTATTCTGCACATCAGCCAATTTCACATGACGAACAGTTACTTTATCTCCTATTTGTGCATAGCGATAAAGATGATGAGACCAAAAGGTCAAGCAGTAAGTGATATCATGTTGTATATGAGTTCTGGGGCCTGTTTCATGGAATTACAAGTCTTGTAGCTACAAGGGAAAGACAATGCAGGTACAGGTAAAAAAACGAGTGAAAAACAATTAATCATCATCGTCTTCCTTTGTGTTTCTCTTGTAGCTACAAGACTTGTATGTTCTTTTAACAGGCCCCTGGTGTCTCTATACTATCGAAAAGCTCACCTTGTCCCTGTATCTGTTTGAAACTCTGCGAACAGCTCGATGCTTTCTGTCCTCCTTCGCACAAACATACATTCGGAGAAACGCATTGGCCTGTGCCACATTGCCTCGAGCACACAGCTGAAACCGAAAGATTTTCCATGACATTCTATTATTTTTTCGTTTTTATATCACACTTACGTATTATACACAATCCCAATATATTATGTTTCTGCCATCCTGGACAGCAATATGTTTTTGTTCTCGATCGGCAAACATTCGGTCTGAAAAAAAAATTTTGTTATTAGTTATTAGCTCATTAATATTGGTCACTCAGTCTTGAAAATGGCTCCGAAATGAAAGCCGAAACGTAGACAGGAAAATCATTCCAGACGCGGATCAACCGGAAGTTCCAGCCAGCATATATATATATATATATATATATATATATATATATATATATATATATATATATATATATATATATATATATATAGAGTGTTTTGAATATTTGGGTATTGTATTCAACTTTTAGAAGGGCTTCAGAAAATGTTCACTATTTTCTGAAAATCCGAGCTTTCGGAATTTTTTATTTCCTTCATCAAGAATATTTCCAAAGGAATTAGGCTAAGAAGTGATATAAATATAAATGTAGATCTCATCGGAGTTGGATTAAAATAAATTGGCAATATAAATACATGGATAAGACCTTTGTTAACAGAAAATGTAAATTGTCAGTAGAAAAATAATTACATTTGTCAGACCACTCGCTGAGGAGATGAAGTGAATTTTCGAACATATACAGTTGAGTTGAGTTGTAAAAAATATATCAACTGAATTCAGTCTTCAAAATACAAAACATCAATCGAAAGTTAAATTAAATTTTGGATTTCTGATTTTTTATTCAAGTTGTTTGGACATTTACTTATATGAACCATTTCAAGAAATAACCTCTTAATTTTATTTTGTTCAACTGTTAAAATTATTGTATTTTCATAATCCATAACATGATCGTTACTTTTATTTGAATTTATATATATGGTGAGCTATTTTCTCGGGTTTCATTCCGTGTTTTGTGGTTTTGATCCTCTGAAGTCCAAAGTCGAGTTCGGAGGTCGAAACTCTAGACATCACCTATAAGATGGCAAATGAGACTTTGCCGTAATGTCGTGACTAACCTTCAGAGGATCAAAACCACAGAACACGAAATGAAAACCGAGAAAACAGCTCATACTTTGTCCCTGAGAATATATATACATATATATATATATATATATAAATATATATATATATATATATATATATATATATTTATATATATATATATATATATATATATATATGAACCTCAATACACTAGATATTTGACAGTTGCATATGAACTCATGAATTATTCTTTTGTGATTCGAGACTATGCACACAATTCACAAATCTCATTAACTTTGAGTTATTGATATGTTCAAATAGGGGAGCATTCGAGTATGGAACACATTTTACATTTATAAGTAATTAATGCATGAATACTTTGATTTGCACCATACTGTATAAACCAAACTCATTATCGAAACGTGAACCACTGTGTAAAAAAAAATAGAATCATTATCTATCATGGTCTCAATCGCAGATATCAGTTGTCTCATTAACATTTGATTCAAAATGATATTAGACTTTCTCGGAATTCGCAACCTCAAATCAAATTTGTGGTCTTGGATGCACCTGAATGTTATTATAATTATAGTTGAAATTGTTTCGAATATAGTCAGTACCAAAAACTTGTACATGCTCATTTCGCTGATAGTTATAGGATGGGAGGATGGGTCGAAGTGAGGAGGAAAATTTGAGTACTAAGTGTTTTTCAAAAGTTTAGGAATTTTTGGATACTGCGTTGGCAGCTTAACACAGACGCCACTTTTCTGAGCTGTTTTGTACATAGAAATAGATTCATTTTCAAGTATGTGTGGTATAGAAAAAAAAAAAATAAAAACAATATGTATCACAAAATGTTTAGCATTTATCATTAATAATAATATTGAAACTTCGATAGATAACATACGCAAATAAATCTGTATCCACAAAGTCATAGACTGTCCGTGGAGAAATGTCTTTTCATTTTGTAACAGTTGATAAAAGCGTTATTAATACAATAATAAATACATAAGTAATCACAATACATCACAAAATATTATAGGTATGAGACTTGATTATTTGAAAGAGATCTTCATTGTGACTGCTTGAAATGTTTTCAGAACAAAAGATGTATTTGATGACTATTGATAACAACAATAGCTTTGAGTTCACCCGAAATAAGGCAAAAAGACCATGCTTCGAATGTATTTGAAATCTCATTATGATATCAGTATCAGTATTTTGAAATGTCACATTAAAAAAAAATAAGACTACGTCTTAAAAATCGCATACTGGACGAAATTGCTCATAGACAAGTTCATCGGAACTTTTTTGAGTATATCTCCGTTTATCTGTCATCTGATGTCTACTTATTTAGTGCAACTTTTTATTTATTTAATGTATTCATTATGATGTGGAATAAACGTTATTATTATTATTATTATTATTATTATTATTATATCGCTGAGGCTCAGCTGGTAAATGAAAACCCCGCCCTGAAGTCTGACTTATGTACGATTTTCACTAGAAGTGGGTTTAGATAAACGCAACACGGATTACGCTATACAATAACTTCGTCAAGCTAGTATTTTGTGTTATGTATGGATTTCTATCAAGTATCGGCCAGTTGAATCCAATGTTTCGTATGTGAATAAATCCCTATTAGATCTCGTTTTTTCGAAATCAGTAGATTTATTTAGCTTCAAATAAATCCCAATGATCTCAACTTCTTTACTACCCAAGAAAAACTCAATTCTTGTAACATGCTGAAATCAATACAATGGCGGCCTCAAGTTTCGATCCGGGAAAGAATTCATTCACACGTCAAGTAATTTATCATAGACATCCATATTCATCATTGTATAAATCAAATGAAGCATATTGAGTTTCATGCATTATGGTTGCATGTCGAGAACAATCAGTTCCAAGTGAAGATCGGTGATCTGAACAAACGACACTCAACAATATGTTCATGATGTAATCGAAATATCAGCGGGTTCACTGTAATAAATGAATATATAGTGATGAAGGTAGACAACAATAAATTAAAAATAATGAGGAACATCGTTCACACTTACGAATTGAAATGATTAAATGATTATAAGCATAGTGCGTGCGTTCACTTATTATAACAATAAGTCTGTTTGAACGTCATTATTTTGTGGTGGATCAATATTTGTTTCGTAGTTTTCTGGGTTTGTAACCTGCCACAATCTGAATATATAGATATATATATATATATATATATATATATATATATATATATATATATATATATACAGGGTGTCCCACACACGATGGCCTAGTTTTCTGGGTTTGTAACCTGCCACAATCTGAATATATAGATATATATATATATATATATATATATATAATATATATATATATATATATATATACAGGGTGTCCCACACACGATGGCCTATTAGAAATTTCTGGAAAACGGGACATAGCATTATTTTGAAAATTTGATTTCTTCGGTAATTAGTTTTGTTCTACCAATCTAAAATATTTTCAGCGCTGCGACGTTGCCGCTTATATTGAAAAGTAGCAACAACTTTGATATTTTAAATAGGACACCCTATATATTATTGCATTTCTCGCTTTGTTATTGATTTCCGATTATTTTTATATTATGCTTCCCTATACCTATCTCTAGTGGTTTTTGAGAAATTCATTGATTTCCTTATTCTTTGCGCGAAACAAAGCTTTAATCAAATGCTTATTACTGCGGTATTTGGATTCAAAGACAGCTTAAATTTTCAATGTAGTTTGACAATGCCCTGTGTATTGGTTCTGTCTGAGGAAATTCTTTCTCCATTATACAGGGTCGTTCAAAATTTGTGATTTTACCTATACATACAAAAGTGGTGAAAAGTGCATTTTTTCAAATGGAACATTCTGTATATTATCGAAAATCCTGAAAGACAATTGAAGTTTCTTTTAAATGATTGTCATGTTCCTATACCTAAATAGTCAGGTTTCCGAAATAAATGCAAGTTTCTATAAAAATTGGATTATTGTGACATATTGTGTATTAGGTAGCTATGAAATGTCATGGAACATGCCATTATGAAAATTCGACAATGCATCAATAATAAAACGTTTGCGCAATAATAATTCTAATGGAGATTGATTAGAAAAGAATCAAAATGGAAGGCAATAACAATTCAAATGAAGTTTTGATGAAATTCATGCCAAATGTGATCAAATTATAGCAAGAACATGCAAATTGTTCTGTAGTATATTGAAGTGTGTGACTATCATTTTCAATTCCCATAACTAATCAAAATAAGTCACAAGGTATTGAAAATAAAAAAACACAAGTAAAAAAAGAGATATTTGAATTGAAGTTGGTCTCATTTTGGTAGCGAAACAATTACAAAATAAACAATATTTGATAAAAGGTAGAGATAGGTATACGACATGTTTAGTTGAAGTTATTTGTATTTATCAGTAGAATTCAAATACGGAATGAAATACTGGGTGTTCGCCATTTGAAATTAGGAAGTCGATATTAGTTACGAGGAGATGTGGCAACACTGTAACGGTGAAAATATTTTCAATAGGTAGATCGCAATCACTTATCGTGAAATACAAGATTTCAAGCATTCATGTCCCATATCGCCAAAAACGTCTAATAGGCCATCGAGTTTGTAAAACCCTGTATATTAATCATTCTTTGTACAATCAGTTCGTCATCTTCACATACTTCAATATTTATTTTGCATGTTCTTGCTATGATTCTATCACATTGACCATGAATAAAACACAATTTCCATTTTGATTCTTTTCCAATCAAACTTACGTTATTGAACGCGCAAACGTTTTATTATTGATGCATTATTTGTCGAATTTTCATAATGACATGTTCCATGACATTTCATAGCTACCTAATACAAAATATGTCAAAATAATCCAATTTTTATAGGAACTTGCATTTATTTCGGAAACCTGACTATTAAGGTATAAGAACATGACACACAAAATTTGAGCTGTCTTCAAATCCAAATACCGCAATAATAAGCATTTGATTAAAGCTATGTTTCGCACAAAAAATAAGGAAATCAATAAATTTCTCGAAAACCACTAGAGATTAGGTATAGGGAAGTATGATACACAAATAATCGGAAAGCAATAACAGAGCAAGAAATGCAATAATATATAGGGTGTCATATTTAAAATATCAAAGTTGCTGCTACTTTTCAATATAAGCGGTAACGTCGCAGCGCTGAAAATATGTTGGATCGATAGAACAGAACTAATTACCCAAGAAATCAAATTTTCATAATGTCCCGTTTTCCAGAAATGTCTCACGGACAAAGTATGATGAATTGTTTCTTCGGGTTTCATTCAGTGTTCTGTGGTTTTGATTCTCTGAAGGATAATTGTCACAACGTTTCGGCAAAGTCTCATTTGCCATCTTCTAGGTGATGTCTAGAGTTCGGAGGTCGAAAACTATATATATCTATATATATATATATATATATATATATATATATATATATATGCTGGCTGGAACTTCCGGTTGATCCGCGTCTGGAAGTTCCAGCCAGCACATTTCTGATTCTTATTATTTTTTTGATAGGCAAAATTTGAGTTATACAAGTTTTTGGAAAGAGGGGAAGATTAAAAGTTTGCCCTTCTACACTTTTATAGAGTCCAATAATAATTCAAATTTTTTCTGATTTTGAACCTAAAAAACTACTGAACAATCAATAAGTCCTATTTGTATTGTCAGAGATTATCACTGTTTCACTCGATTGATGTTGAAATAATACTTATGGAGTTCATGTGTGAATCCTGATATTAGTCTTGGTTGGAAATTCAAAGCTCTATCCTGTTGACTTCCTTTTCCGATAATTGGATCATTCAGATTGTCTCAAAGCATCAATCAAATGAGAAATATGACCTATATCTGAAATTTTTAAGAGAAATATTCCATTACTGTTAGAATGACATCATTTTGTGATGGATGAAGTCTTTTTTTTTAGGGGGGGTAACGAACCTAACACAATTTGAAAAAATAAGAATTAATATTGGAATTATCAAAAGTATAGAAGGGCAGATTTTCAATCTACCCTGATAAGTTACTGCGATCTTTCAATATCAATTCCGTCTGAATGGAAAACGTTCAGTTTCACAGGAACTTCTCGTATATCTCGAATTTGACTATCAAAAATATACAAGAACTAATATTCATCAAAATACTTATCGTTGACGTTTCGGAAACCGAATACATTTCCGTTTTCAAAACCCTCACAAAAATTTCAACATCAATTCTTATTTTTTCAGATTGGGGTACGTTAAGAACTCAAAAAAACTGAAAGAGAAAATATTTCAGTATTTCCCAGTGAAAACATTTTTCGACCTAAATTTTTTTTCTCTTCAAATTGAGTCCAAAGGTACTTCATAAAAATGCAACTCAAAACTTCTTCATACGGAATTTCAACCAGTATTTCAGATTTCAAGTTGCCAACTTTTGAATGATAAAGTGTGTACCTGTAGCGGGTTACTAAAAAAATTCGTTTCGAGGCATATGTTGTAATCTAAGGAAATAATTGCCTTGTTACTGGAAACCGATACTGAAAATCACCGCATTGCAGAAGATGGTAATAATGGTGTCTATTGTTTACGTTAACAACGCCGCCCAAGATAAGCATGAATAAACAATAAAACTCCCAAGACGCCTCGGGTCTTCACCTCATAATCGTAATTGAAAATGATGCATATAATAAAGTGACCGCCACGAGTATCCAAAGGCCGGAATATGGTGCAAGCTCAAGGAGCCCATTTATCGATACCGTACGGGCATAATAAATGGGAATATTGAGAATGAATAGCGATAATTCTTGTGTCACGGTAATTCGTGACTGGTAGTGACTTGTGGTCTCGTGGAGTAATCTATAGTTTCAATGTAGGGATTGAAATCGGTCGCATTATATATTTAGGTACACAGCCGTCTTTGTGATGATACTCATCTTTTCTTGAGGTTTCTATGCATCGTTCAAGAACTACCATCAGTGACCCTTGCGGGACAGTTGGATACTGACCAATCCTCAGTGGGTGTAGCCTCACCCGAAATTCAAGTTGCATCACATCTGAAGAAACTCGAAACACATTTTTTATGATACGAAAGAGCCCAATCTGTCTATTTTTGGGAGTGGTTATAGTAATCAAACGATTGATAAACAAACTTCAAATAAAAAAGAGGTCCAGTGATACTTCCGATGGTGCTCAAATTATCATTGCATTTCCACATCGTCGTTGACAAATTTTTGCCATAAGGCATGATAAGGCAGACAACTTTATTACCGGTCAGTAATGATTCACCTTCAAATAGAGCTCAGTAAGTATTTCTGAATCATCAATACTCTACCCGACAAAAGAGCAAATCAAATATCAAAACGTATACCTCTAAAAAAACAATAGGTCAAAGATGCCATAGTTACCTAGCTCCAAGTCTTTTCAATTCCCTAAATATAGCCATGAAAGGATTAGTCATTCACTGCAACTCACCAAACCATTTCAAAGAGAAACTGAAACTGAACGTTTTGAATTCAGATAGGATGATAACTAGAGAAATCATAAATTCCGAAGAATAAATGAAGAGGTTATCGATACTCTCTTGAATAATATATAAACTCTTCATTTCTTGTCTAACATAAAAAAAATATTGAACCACTATTAGATACCATGATATTCCATTCTCAGTAAGGTCTAATGTAAATGTCAAGATATAGATTTTCTACTGCAAAATGCACACCTATACATGACATACATAAACTTTTTAGTTCCGCGCTCGACTCAGGTTTTAGCGGAATAGCTTGTTTATTGTACATGTGTATTTGATTAAATCATTATGTATCGCTTACCATTTTCATGTGAATAAACTTATATTATTATTATTATTATGTGTTGACTCCAGTTGCACAAAAATGTGGCCCAATGGAGGGACGTTGGCGATATTTTCTGCGAGAAACAGAGGGTGTATATAAAGAAGTTATGTTAATTTTACAAATGTAAATTTAGGAAAATACTTCGTAAATCATCGATTTTTCAAAAAGATGACGAAAATGAAAAGTTTATACTAATCCCATATGAACCTCAATACACTAGAGGACTTGAACAGATATTTGACAAAGTGAATATGAAAGTTGCATATAAAACTTTTTACAAATTACAACAGCTACTTGGTAACCCTGAAGATGAATTAGAGAAGTCGGGAATTTACGAAATCAGTTGTCAAGATTGCAACAACAAATGCATCGGCCAGAACCGACGAGCTATTAAAACCCGTTTCAAAGAGCATTTTGCATACATAAAATACGGAAGGGTAGGAAAATTCAGTGAAGTCCAACACACTCTACATTGACCACAAAATCGGCGACAGTAATCTTAAACTGATAAAGCATGTGCATGTGAGAGTCTAGAAATAGCAAAATGTGGAAACAGCATGAATGGTGGAACCTATCAGTAACACACAAAGTCCACATCGGACCAAAACACTTCAGGTATATAAAGAATTAACCCTAGATCTAGATTTAGTATCAATTTTCCTCTCCTGAAGATGCTAACCTTATTAGCGAAACGCGCGTCGAGTTCAAAAATATCAGTTTGGTGTTAGGGTAATTGATCTCTAGGAAAAATTTCAACTTTTACACCGAAGGTTTCAATCCATTCGTTTATAAAAATTATAATCGAAACAAATGCGGAGGTTCAGCCCGAGATGTTTGCTGATTTCATTTTCGAACGATATCAATATCTAAACTCGAGAGTTCAACGAGCAGCTTGCATACTACAGTGGAGCACAGCTAATATGGTACCCAAAGAAGGGAATTAATCCGGGACAGATAGTTATAGGGGTAGCATATATGAAAGTCAAAGTCAAAACGAAGGCGAGCAGAAGTGGAAACCACACAAAATAAAATACTCCAACATGAACAATCCATTTGTGAGTAGGCAGTTTCGAATAGAATCAAAACTCAATTCAAAGGGGAAGAAAAACATCTGAAGCATACAGAAAATGTCGAAAGATGCTCCTGCTGCGGTATCCAGACTGAAAATTGACTGAACTGTGTCGAAAATGGACTCAATATCAGAGGAACTTCCTATAAGAACAATACCGTGCGAAGACATTTGCTTGGATGTGGTTGACAATGTTCCTTGACAAGTGGTATTGGTCAAATAAATGTAAAAAAAGCTCCGCTATTCCTGACTTCGTGGTTTCTCCTCTGGTTTCTCCGGATAAACCAGAACTTCATGACTGTACAAAAATCAGTTTCAACTGTTCCAGCATCATATCCTTGCAAACTGTGTCGATACAATATGTTCGTTCATTGGCTGTATATAACGAACAGTTCGAAGTTGAAACATTTAGAACAAAGAATCCACTAATTGCCAAGGGTGTTGTAGTAGTAGTTATTAACGGAATGCTATTCTAGTGGTCATTACGTATCGAGGAACTGAGCAAGATGTTTCCATGCTCAGTATACCTCTTCTGTAAACTGGAGAATAAAATACTTTTCAGCACTATACCACTACTCGAATGGACTGCTCCTCAGGGACAAGAAACTGGGATTGTTTCGTTGAATATGGATTATTATCTATTATCGACCAGTTCGAATCAAAATATAATAAATAACCTAAACAATACCCGAAATATGTGGGCAACGCTAATTGAAACGATTTTTGCTAATATTTTGTTCAAATAGCGTAATATAGTTTCAACAATAAATGGAATGAGAACAAACCGGATTTTCAAATTGTGATTCTGAATATTGAGGTGCAAGGATATTACGAAATATTGAGGAACAATGAACTCGACGCTGAATGCTTATATAAATATTTTTATTTTGAGAACCATATTCGTCACAATAAATAATTTTGTGTTTCGTTTACTGAAAACACACCTTACTCTACAAGGACACATATTTATTCATTTTCGATACATATTTATTAGCAGTTTCCTGAAAATATAAACGGTTTCATGATCGTGTGAGATCGATTTTCAGGTGTTCACCTTTTGTGATAATCATTTTATGATCAAAATGCACTCATAAAGCCGATTAGAAACATGAGAGCATGCGTGAATTCAATTTTCAGTCACGTTCAGATAATTAAAACGTAACGCAGCATCGTAGAATAATATTCCTTGAAACTGAGGTAGTATCGTCGAAAGGCAGACAGTGGATTTAACATCATTCGATTATAAAACGGCGCAGTAGACTGCTTAGAAACGAAGCGAAAATAGAACTTGTGACATTCACGCCACATACCCAATCATGAAATTTTTCCGGCCTCACTCAAAATTGCTGAAGATATTGTCAAAAGGTGAAATTGATCCAGACTGAATTTATATTAGTTAATAGAACTGCTAATCAAATGAAAAAACAGGGTTGGCCGATGAAAACGGAACAGAGCCGATTAGAATGCGTTTAAAAAAACAGGAA
Organism: Zygogramma bicolorata; assembly: GCA_032362365.1. NCBI lineage: Eukaryota > Metazoa > Arthropoda > Insecta > Coleoptera > Chrysomelidae > Zygogramma > Zygogramma bicolorata. The sequence goes on from JAVJAQ010005218.1 coordinate 26,175, forward strand.
CCCGACAATTTTCAAAATAAGACTCAGGTCTAGTTTCAAGCTAGTCCCAACGTTCGCTCACTGACTATATTTTTCAAAAATTTAGCAATCCGTGATGAATATTGGGATGGCTATACAATGCGCAATAAGTTTCAAAAGTGAAAAACAATCGAAGCTTACTTTGTTCTCAGCATCTACTGTATGAAATTCAAAAATGTGCATAGTAATAAAAATAAAAATTGATATCGTTTCAAACAAGTTATCGGTTATCCCGTACGGGTTGCATATTATCCCACCAAGGGGTTGGTATGGACAAATTTGAAAATATGGTGAGAATATTTTTCTATCAAAATAATAATCAAAGGGTTCGAGAATTTTCAATTTTTAAACGTCAATTATGAAAAATCCCCCTTGTTTCGTTTTCATGGTCCCAACCTGAATATTGTGGATCATCATTCAAGTTAAGAAACAAATTTTGTCTAAAACGATATGTCAACACTTTTTTAGTACTTCTAGAAGTATTGGTCTAGGTCAAGGGCAACATCCCCTTCATGAATACTACTTCTACGAATGGGCTTATATTTTAATGATACTGTAGAAAACAAATGTTCATATTACTTCTTCATTTAGTTCTCAGAATGCATATTTTCGGTTCTAGGCATACTCGCACTAGACCCAAATCAATTTCGGGTGGTTTCCTGAAACTCCATCGTTTAATTAGAAGTTCAACAGAAATAGTTCGTACATTAATACCAATGGCGCTTAGAGTTTTGGATTCATCTTATGGATGGATAGATAAAAGGTAGACAGAATATGATGAGATTTGATGAAGCTGCATACACTCCACTGATAAATCAGGAATAGACTCGTATTTAGTTTGAATAATTTATTCATAAATTGCAAAGCGCTTTCGGCTTTAACGTCATCAAATTTTCTCCGTAGATTTTTGGGTTTCTTACCTACCACAATCAGAAAATATAATAATTAATATTGGATTCTATGCAAGTGTGGAAGAGCATCTCTATAGAAAAGTGTGATTATCTGGTTGAGAATCTTCCTTCGCAGTAACATTTCAGCTTGCAGGTACAGATTGCAATTCCTACGCCATTCAGTCGGAATTTAATCGATGATATCGTGTAATTGAACCAAGTCACTGAACTAAGCGGTGACAAAATTACAAAGCTGAAATAGAAATGTGCATTGCAAATGAGTTCCGGTATCTATCTCGAGTGGAGTATTCACTATTAGTATAATTACAGGACACAGTCTGTGTGGTCACCAATTATCAGCTCCTCAAGGCTTACCTAGTGAATAGTTCATAGATGATCTGAATTGATGTAGATATTCAGTTCATAATAATTGAGATCGCATGATTACTAACCGGAAAAAGAACAGGTGATGGTTTCCTAAAGAGAGCGTCGAACATGAAAATCTAAGAATTTTAGTTTATTTCTGACAAGAAATATTTTTGATGAGATAAATCGGCAAGGGATTGGCGTTCATAGAAACTCAACAAAAATATTTTCCTTACTTAGAATATCCCTCGTAGGCAAAAAACTCATTTTTAAGTTCATACACGAAAAGGTGCATCAACACCACTGATCGGGCCAGAACCATTCTGCGGACTTGGAAACTCTTACTTCCAAGAAGAATTTAATAAAACGGAAGAAGCAATGAGAGCAACACACTGGGAAAGACTTCCGGGGCTGCGGCAGGCCAAAGATCTCCTCGGAAACTACAACCGAGCAAGATCGAAGACACTGATTAACCTCAGCAAAACTAGTCTAAAGGCAATCACGGGATTTCTAACGGGGCATTGCAGACTCAAAGAACACCTAAGGAAGCTAGGCTTAGAGGAGGACAGCACCTGCAGGTTCTGCGGAGAACATCCAGAAACACCCCATCACATCCTAATGGAGTGTTTTGCTGTACATCACAAAAGATCGAATATACTGGGACCATTCCAGCTGACTGTGGGAGAAATACCACAAATAGATCCCCTCAGAATCCTTAAATTCTTGAAGGAATTGAGGCTTGAGGGGCTGCTATAAACGAGAACACCTTGAGATAGCAGAAGAAGATGGGGCACAATAGATCTAAGCAGGTCGCAGCGCATTTGTCACCATCCAACTCACCAACACCAACAACAACACCAAGTTCATACATATTTCTTGTTTTCTTGTCAAGATAATCTTCATTTATATGGCGCGAATAGAAGTTTAACCAAAAAATTGATTTCATTTGGAATATCCCTGGAGTAACAGTGAAGTGCAGTGTAAAGAACAAAAATTATTGTCCCTTTTAAAAATTGTGATGGCAGTTTGAATTCATGGTATACATATGTTAGATTCATTTAACTGAAGTATTGATGCGGAAGATATTGAGATTTGAAATGGACTTGAAGAATACAGTCTGAACATCAATATCAAATTTATTTAGTCGTTAGCTCTGCAGGATTATTGGATAATGCAATACGATCATATTATTTGAATGAATTCAACTAAGTAAAAATTAATCGATTTGGTCAAACGGTTGATCCCAAGAGCTATCCTCAATCCAGGAGGGAAAAATCCTAGCTTCTAATACGTTCTTCCTAGAAAACATACAAGTATATGAATGACAGAATTCAAAATATCTCTGTGAATTGGCGAAAGGGTAGGAGCAGTCTGCTGTGTGCCCGGCTCATGATCGAGAGGTCATGGGTTCGATCCCTCAAAGGGGCAGATATGTTCTTGAGAATGCCTCTCTGACGTATTGGGGTGATTCTGGCATGTTTCATGGTTGAGGAGCTCGCGAATAATCATCTTGCTCTTCAAGTACGGCGCAGGGATATAGTAACAAGGCCCACTTGCTGAAGAAGTTCGAACCAAGTCGATGGTATGGAAATGCCATTATGATATCTATCACTACTATTAGAGAATAAGTGAAAATGAAATGATTCACCTATTCCATATCTTTATATTTCAACGTCAGGTGAACCACGAACATTTTATTACTTCTGTAGTTATCAATTTATTTGTAAATAAAATGGAAAATGACAGTGAACACGACTAACCACTGAGTGAAAGCATTGGTCATTGATACCTCGAGACAGAACGACTTCCATACCTATAAGTTATGTTAATTTTTTAGCGCCACCCGAAACGCTAGACAGCGGCATTTCGATTAGCATAATCTTTGATATATGCGGTAATATGGCGACTCCTCTACATCCCATAGGCGTAGCTATTCAATAATGGGAAGCATTAATATTATTATTTATCGTACCTTGATATAATAGGTTCACATCGGAGGGTAATTGGTGTTTCGAGACATACATAGTCTTGATTTTTCATTGGATTTGCGATTATATCATTGTCACAAAATGGCAACGAGAAGGATATGTGGCCTATTACGCACGTAACTAGCCTTTTCCTCGAGTTGCGTACTGTACTCCACTCCCACCATGCTTTGGCGGTGATTTCTGCTTGTGTAGCACGAATTCCTTTGTTATTCCTCATTTTCAATAATCCATGAGACACCGGATGACAGCGAGTAGGTAATCAATTGCTTGATTCATGGATATAACTAGGTACAGTACCAATCCACAAACTGTCATACACAAATTTTCCAGAAATATTTATTCAATTTTACAAAGAACCTGAATTAAAAATTTGCCGAATCTGGTTTTGGGGCAGATGAAAGTAGTCATAAGATCAAATTTATCAAGTCAAATGTTACATATCCCATTATTTTTCCAACGATGCAATTGAACCCAGGTTTGTGTTCAAAAAACCCTACAGAATACAAATAAAACAGAACGCAGAGCCAGATGCTGCAAACGCATTACGCATATACACAGACGGCTCAAAAACCAAAGAAGGCTCAGGATGTGGAGTTCACTCCAGATCACTGAGCCTAAGGATAAAGTGGGGAATGGGAAAAATACCAGCTTGGTTCAAACAGAACTGGCTGGTGTCTCAATCGCCACAAAAGAACTAACCAGAAAAGGAATTTCAGGCAAAAACATAATAATCTGCACTGATAGTAGACAAGCCTTATTAGCCTTGAACAGACAACGTGTTTTCTCAGGGATAGTTCAAGAGTGCCACCAAGACTAAGCTAACGCCTCGGCAGATAACAATATTATCCTGAGGTGGGTTAAAGGACACGACCGAAGCAAAGGCAATCGCATTGCCGATTCTTTAGCCAGGGAAGCGGCTGGACTGGAAATTTAAGGGCCCAGCGACACCCACGACCTGATGACTTCGACATTTGCGGAAATAGCCAGAAGTCACACCATGCTCAATCCCTAAAAAGATAAGATGAAATCAAAGGATGCAGTCTTGCCAGGATTATCCTCGGCAACCCTAGGAAGCTGGATTCGAAGAAGTATTTGGCGATGACCAGGTGAAAACTACGTTTAACAGTAGGATTTCTGACAGGTCACTGTCAACTAAGGAAACACCTCCATATTATGGGGCTAGTTGACATACCTCTATGCAGGATGTGTGAACAGGAAGATGAAACTGTCAGGCATGTCTTATGCGAGTGTCCGGAGTTATCGTCAATCAGAGAGTCTGTGTTCGGTGAGTCTTGGCCTACACCGGCCGATATAAAAGAGATGTCTCCTAGTGACCTGTCCACCTTCTTGAAAAGGACAGGGTGGACGATGACCTAGGAGGATAACTCCTCGGGAGGATGTACAATGTGTCTGTCACATGTGGCCTAAGTACTGTAGACCTACACTCACCCTCCCTACTCTACAGATACAGCTATTATATTACTTTGGATATATTCAATCCTGCCTTTCTGGTGCCATCATAACCTGGAGCAACAGTGCCAGGACTGATAAGGTCTTCAGAACCCAAAAGAAGATAATCAATTCAAACCGTATATCTTCTCTCTTAAAAAACATATTATTCGAATAAAACCCACTAACATTTGTCTCCCTGTTCATTCTTGCGTCAAAAAATCAGGTCACGAAAACCTATCTCATAATACTGTTTCTAGAATAATTCCATATGGTTTGAGAGTGACTTGGATTTGACCTTACCCAGGCACAGACTGACCAAGGTAGCTAGTAGTCATATATGCTACCTATTGAATTATGTCATGAACTGCCCATTGCCTTGGAGAAAAGTTTCGAATGCTATAAATTCAAAAATACCCTCATATTCATTTCAATTGAATGTTTGTTTCAATCGACAAATGCTTTTTATAACTGCAACGTTTCCAATGCATTGTTATGAGGTTGCTACCTCTTTTTAGTGAGTAGATTTTTTTGTTTACTATCGAGCATGTATATTTACTGTATATTAATTTTTTGAAGTTATTTAATTTTGTTTAGTGAGAGTACTCATTTTTCTACATTACCTGGTACTTCATAGTCCAAATATCGTTCGTTATTTCATAAGAGCTAAGATTTTCTAGGTGGCTGTTCTAAATAGAGGTCACTGTTCTAAAAGTCAAAGTGAATAGCGAATTTGTTAACTTTGAGATTCAGAATTGAAGAGCGTACTAGAATAACTACAGATAAACGTAACTTAATCCAGAAATGGGGATGACGCCTTCATGTCCAGTCTCTCTTCGATCTAATCCAACGCTCTACGTAGTATTTCATGGAAGTAAATAATAATTTTCTGACAAGTGCAAGCTCACCATTGAACGTCTCCTTCAAATCTGTTGATATAAATAATTATTGAAGCATAATGAGACAGCCAGCATTTTCATCAATTATTTTATGACCCTTCTAAGATCTGCCACTGTTCAAATCATCTTATTTCCATGCCAGATCCGATGAGCTCAAGAACGACATTTAATGCTGATCATATCTTGAGCGGTATGAAGCGATCATCATTAATACTTTTCACTTGAATCGGTATACATAGTGTCATAAGCTGCTATCGTTTAATCTCTTTATTAATTCTGCCAATCATTCACGTTACTCAGTATAGTGGAGCTCTGAATTTGTGATATACGTATCATATATTATGTACTCGAGAAATGTAACCTGAACTTTATATAATTGAAATTGATCTGATGTCAGCTGCAAGCTAGAAACGTCAGTCAAATGTCGGTTTGCAAGTTTCATGTTTGTGATGTTATATGAGTAAAGAACTCTTAGGAAGAATAATGAACATGATATTTCCATCTGTAAAGTTAGATAATACTAGATAAGACCGTCGAATGAGGCAGTGTTTTCGAAAACAACCCCCTACGAAAAAATCATATAAAATATATCACTTCAATATTCAATTCGAAAAATGTTTTGTAACAGTGTTGAGGGTGTTCAAATTTGGAAACAAATATTGTTTTCGATATCCGAACGAAAAGTAGTTTGTTTCCAGCACATCGATTGATCAAATCAAGACTTTGAGTATACAAAAGGACAAAAGAGTAGTCAGAAAATTTTCTACATTTTGACTTTAACTGAAAGAGGAATTCGAAATAAAATGTTGCTTCTTTCACTCTGTTTGTCCCAACAGGGAACCGAAATAATTTTTTTACGAAACTCTTTCTTTACCCAAAGTTGTGTATCAGCTTTCAGACTATTACATCTTGTTTGCAAAAACAAAAGGGAAATTACCTATATACAATACACCTATTTGGCCAAGTTTCCAAGTGAGTAATAATAATGATGAATTTTCATGAAAAGAAATGTTTTCTTTCAACTATGAAAAAATGTAGTAGTACATATAGCTCTACTGAAATTTTGAGAAAAAAAAACTGCCTTCATCTTCCTCACCATAATTTTTGAAGATATTTGTTTTTCGCACCAAAGATATCTAATTTCGTTTCAAGATAGATTTTATCAGTTTGTTAGTTTGTTTCGATTCATTCGAATATGAATATACTAACCCATTTTTGACTGGTTGCTATAACAGTAAACTACATTCACAGGTGTACAATTATTACTCTTTCAGCCTGTTTCGGTGATCTATGCATAGGACTAATAAATTTATTTTCAGAAAAAACACAATATACAATGTGACCTACATAAGACCCACGCAGCAACCTCATAAATTCTAAATTTTCTGACCGATTTAATTTTTTTTTCAGCAGGAAGATTGTAAGAAGGTCTACGTTTGCACCGAATTTGCAAAATATAATTCCAAATTCCAGTGCATTCTATGGTTTTTTGTGTGTTCTGCATTGCTGAATTTCAGTAGCGACTTTTTCCGTAAAATTTCGACACCACCACTGGATTCAGCATCCTTCATTCAAGTCGATTCTAGATTTCCATTTGGAGATATTCATTGGCATAAATGTTGTAAAAATACCAATTTTGATAACATACCATTATTTATAAATATTTCAGACAAATTCTGAAAATCGGAAACACTGTGTAGTAGATCGTAGGGGTTCTTGGTAGAAATTAGCATTCATTAGAAAAATTGTGTTTGAGTTGAAACCTATTGTAGAATGGTATTTTTTTAATTCAATATCCATAACGTCGAGAAACGCTCCCCATGGTATCCATCATTGTGTCAGCCAAGAATTTTCGGATGGAATGAAAACTTTATTTTGATTTTAATTTCATACTTTGCGATGGCTAGCATCCCCCATGCTTGTGTATCTGAAATATTAATAATGATGGTATGTTATAAAAATTAATATTATTTTAACATTGATGCCAATGAATATTTTCAAATTAAATTCTAGAATGCTAAATGAAGGATGCTAAATGAAGGATGCTAAATTCAGAAGTGGTGTCGCAATATCTACAAAAAAAAATCGCTAATGATATTTAGCAATTCAGAACACACAAAAAAAACATAGTATATCCTGAAATTTGGAGTTACATTTTGCAAATTCGGTGCGAACGTTGAATTTCTGACACTCTTTCTGCTGAAAAGGAAAAATAAATCGGTCGGAAAATGTAGATTTTATGAGGATGCTACGGTCTTAGGTGGGTCACACTGTAGATATTGAGAATATGTCAAATAGGTCAGTTACTCGCGCGCTGAATTCATTCAAGAATAAATTCTACCGAGATAACGTTCTATTTTCGTTGCTTCGCAATCGAATTAAAATCGTATTTTCTAAACAATGCTGACCTTTTGATGGGAAGAGCTATTCAGTTTAATAAAATTGTTTCCTTCTCCTTTGTAGGTCATCAACACCTACACCATTTTGCTAACTCAACCGCAATTGTGATCTATTTGAAATATTACCAGACATGATGATAGCGTGTTCCTCTCATTATAATCTCGTCAATACTTAAATGGAAATATTATAGTATCTTCATAGTAATTTAACTTCGTGTAGGTTAACGCGATTCACGTGATAAAGTACTATACTGGATTGATTGATTGCTTCACGGATTGTGTGATTAGACCATTTTTTCATCATGATGACAATTTTCGACATCGAAGAAGTTGCTGTCTAGTAGTTGCTGTTGAAATAAATATCGTTTCCTCAAAGAGCGGGTTCCATTTCTCTTTTCTCATCACACTAATCACAATTGCTATCTTTTAGTGACTATTTGACTATCATATTGCATTCGTTATACCACCCAAGCATGATAGCTAAAACGCTTATCAGCTTTGTCATAGTTCTAGATGGAACTATACACTTCAAAGTAATTTTTTTGTTCAGGTACATTTTGATTCGAATTGTTTATGCCATTCGATATTTTTTAATTTGAAATTGCCATTCGTTTATATTTCTCAGAGCTGTGAAGTATCCCTTGAAGTTGTTCCATTTCAAAACAATATATAGATACGATATATAGATACAAATAAACTTTCGCTTTGAATTTTTGAAGTTTCTAAGCCTCAGGAAATTACTCTCGGCAAGGAGTTCCAATGTTCATCTGTTCTATTCGAAACAGATCTCTGACCAAAAGAGGAAGTAAATCATCGTCGAAGAAAACTTCATATTTCATAATTTATCCAATCAATTGAGATAGTATGCCCCGGGGTGTTGTTTGTTTTTAGTAAATTCTAGGATTCAACCTGAATAAGACGGTCAATAGGTAAGTTAATAGGTTAATACAAGGCTCTACAATAAGCATACCTGAACATGCATAGGAGAACCTGCACATTTCCCTTCTTAGTGGTGAGAATCCTATCAACGAAAGAACAGAATTCAGGTAATGGAACAACCAGAGGACAGCATACACATCCCTTATATTCAACAACACTCTCTTGGTAGAAAAATAAGTAAAGTTTCCAGACAATGAGCAAGTTTTGGCTATTCTGAGTGCTGTTGGTACAGCACCTCAACTTCGTAGGGATATTGGGGATTTGTGATCAGCTGGACATACAAAATTATCCGTGGGAGTTGTAGTAGATTCTTTTCTCACAAAACTGACACCATAATCAGCCACCCTCCGGTGCCCAGAAGAGCACCCAGGGGCTTTTTCCGAACACATGTCCTGTAGCATCAGCTATCAACAACCCAAACAATTTCAACTTTCGGGATGTTTTGTGAGAAAATGGGGCAACACTCGCTTTTTCGGGCTGGTTATGCTGAAAGACAGGTTACCTCAAAACATATTGCATGAGTTTCAGATCCTTGGTTCGCGTGAGTTAGAAGCTAGATTGGATTTTTCGGCAAAATACATCGAATTCTATGGGAAAAGATGGTATCTATGGAAACAACTTTTATCCTATAAATACCAGACCGATTTCCAGGGTGAAGCAGTTCGTCTTGGACCTTCAACCAGGCAACAACTCTTCCATTGGACCTGAATTCTTCCTCGGTACCAGGCTTCGTGAGGATGGAGTCCCCGACTAGATTGGATGAAACACCATTAGAATTGGAACAAGGAAGCACAGGTCCGTAAGAAATGGGAACCAAGTATCCAGAAGTCTCACACATTAACTTCTTTCAGAATTTCAAAACTAGTCTTTCAAACTTAGAGATTGTCAATGGGAAAATATTCAATTGCTAAGTAATAGAGAACTATGTAACAGTAACGTCTCCAGTGTGTAAGATTCGAAAATGATTGTAGAAATTAGTATGCGGGTTATGTTAATGAACTGCCGCTAAATGGTGAAATGGTTGAACTGAGTACGTTTATTTTCACTGCAATGTTACTCATACACTAGATATGGTACCTCCCTCACTATAGGAAATCAAAAAGAGTATGAAATGAACTACCAACATTTTGCTGTGCACGAATAAGTCAAAAAGATGGGGAGGATGGTATCAGGTTGATTGCCAGATGGTGTGCACCCAAAAAGATGAATCTCACTGAGACAAAATCTGGCCAACTCCATGGTTGTGGGGGTATAGGTGTACTAGATGCCCATTTACACAATTGGCGACAAAACATCTTTTACCGAACTCTGATAATCACTCAAACTTTCACATTTTGGAGATCTTCATTATCAATTATTTCTACAATGGATATTTTCCTAAGATAGGTATTTGCTCTTCCAAATCAGATGGACTTTTTTATTTGAAAATGAGATTACAGTAAATGTAATATCTGAAGTTTCTAGCTCACATGCATTGTTTAGTTGTTTCAAGGAAGTCAATAAATCTGTTGATCAATTTTTCGCATTTCATTTCTTTACAGCTGACAGAACTTTGTATCCTGAAACGAACTAAAAAAAACAACGTGGAAAAACTAGGTCATGAGTTTATGGAAATAAGACTCTTAGCTTCTTAAGGTGGTACGATGGAGTTTCTTTCTGATACCAGGCTGGGTGTCGGTTTCCTTCGGGAAGCCGACATCGTGATCAAGAAGCAGTTAAACATGACGATTCAAGGTAGCAGTATATTAACCGTACATATAAGACAGGGGTACGTTCGGTTACACAATATATCTACTGATTGAGAAAATAATTGTGAAAGAGTTCATTACCTTACACCCTGTATGTTACCGGTATTCAATTCATTTATAAAATGAACTTAACAAATCGAGCCCACAGCGGGATTAAGTACCTACCTCCCAATTGAAACAAAATCCTAAACAATCTCTCGATTAATCTTCCTCTAAATCACCTTCCTAACACTTATCGTAGCTCTGTGAATTAACCACAAGTGCTGACATATGTTTCTGGGACTATTAACATGTTTATGGCATGTTGTTATCAAACATCGTAAATCGTTTACGACAAACTACAAGGCAATAAAAAAACTAGAATAGTGTGATGCAAGAATAGAGATCACCTCCTTCGAACTGACAGTTATTCCAAACATGGAAATAACAATATATTAAGTTTTATCCAATCATGGAAAATGTATTGGAGATGTATACGTATTTTGCAGATAGATTTTTATTTCACTGATTTCAGACGTATTGCTGTCAATACGTCTGATATCAGTGCAAGAAAAATACGGAAGAAAATCAAAATATAAAGTAGTGATGCTTTTTATACAAGAATAATGATTTTGTTTCAAATACTTATTTCCATAGTATCGAAGATATAACCCGATATTAATAGCCATTATTGATTGGCTAAGATGAGAATGAGAAAATGAGTACGAATAATGAAAATTATTCACTTTTTCTGACCTGAATAGTAATAGTCATGGTACCAGTTCTATTATGATTGTGTAATTTTATGATTATTCCTTGGTAAAATGTATTGTCATGTGTTTTTCGCGAGTTATGTTAGTGGTATATCGTTCCGATTGCAAAAAAAGTTGCTTTCTTTTGAAATTAATTGGATCGAGGTTACAAAAAAAGTGAACAAAACGTAATATGTTCAGCATGTATAAGTTTCGAAAACTGTCCAGTGAAAACCACATAGTGAAGATTTTTTTTCAAATTTGTTATGGATTTTGACTATTTATATAAGTCATTCAATAATAATGATAATGATGTTTAATGGTTCTTCGACGATGTCAAAAGAAGTAGACAATCATCATTGCTTCCGAAAAATTTGAACTTCAGATTTTTTTCAATAGGCAGATTTACACGAAAGGGAAGCCCTCTAATGTTCAAAGAACATCGCGTGAATCAAGGGACAGGAGATACGAATTAACATTAACTTTGAATTTTTGAAGTTTTTAAGCCTCAGGAAAAACTTTTTTCGGTAAGGAGTTCCAAAGCTCAGCTGCTCTATTGAAAAAAGATCTCTGAGCAAGAGAGGTTCAACAGATCTCCAGATTCACAAAAAAGGGGTGGGAATTCTGTACTCGTCGAGTCATCTGCGTAGATATTGCCAAGGGTGGCACGATTGATAACAATTCAGAAGAGCACCGAGCGTGAAAAGATCTATAGAATAGAGACAAGTCTCCGACCCTTTCACGATGTTCCAATGAAGTGAGCGAGTCTGTGAGCGAAGAAATCACCAACAACACGAATTGCCTTCCTCTGAGAAGAATCGAGAAGCCTAAATGAATGTTTTAGAGCCGAACTCCTCACATGAGAACTATATTCCAAGACAGGTCGTATCTGAGCCTTGTAGATCATTAGAAGCTGACGAGAAGTGAAGTATTTCTTCGCAGGAAATAGAAATCCAAGTTTCTGGGAAGCACCTTTAGCGATTGATCTCACACGGTTTTCCCATGAGGGATTTTCACTGATTGTCATTCCTAGCATCGAAATACTTGACTTTATAGGAAAAGTTACTCCTGACATCTGAATACTAGACGATAATAGATCGGTTTTCCTTGAGAAGAGACATGCCTGGGTTTTCTAAGCATTAAATTCCACCAAGTGCATGTTACCCCCTTCTATTATTTTTAACAAGTCATCGTTAATTTTATTTGTTTCTCCAGCTGGTATGGGGACTCTGGAAGAGAAACTAGTATGAAGATATTTATGATTTTTAGTGTTCGGTATATGTAAGATATCTTGGTGAATATAAACTTCCGATCAATTTGAATCCTATCGAGATTTCCAATGAGTTTGAATACATACATGTTGTATATAATAGGATTGAATCAAATAAATGGACAGTATCAGACATAGCCCCTTCGAAAATATAAAATTCGTTGACGCTGAAAATAAGTTGATGAATTCATGAAATGATTACTATTTACAAACTGTATTCCATATAAAACGATTCTACATATTTTACAATATGAAAGCAAAGTGAAAAAACCATATCAGCCGCGGGCCAGAAAGCATTGAGAGAATAATAATTAGAAATGTGGAACAAAGGGGCGTTTTCAGGTTTCGAGTCGTAAGTCGTAAATCATCTGCCACTGCGAAATTCATCTAATTGAAAATAACACCTACGGTGTGGCATGCACTCAATTTTCGTTAGCAATTATTTGCCAAGCGAAAAGCTCGGAGTTCACGCCGCCTGTCAATAAATTATATTTGCTAATCAGTTTCAGGTCAGTCGAATGAGTTGTTTTTTATGAGCTCTGTACCTTACTTTCTTGATAAAGACAGCATTCTAGCGAAAAAAAAATGTTAATATTCATCGACGTCTAGAGTTACAGCTCATCTAATCCATCTTGGCAAAGAAGTAAAGACATATGTGCCCAGCAATCTCTGTGAAATATAGTAAGATAAAAAACACCTCTTATATGTGTTGACTGTGTTGAAATTCATTCCTAGTAGAGTTTGTGCCAAGGTGGATTGGATAAACCTTACATAAACCAATTTCATTTCATTCATAATAGTGAAAGCCAGTTTCCACTTTCAGTTTAGCTTTGGTTCGTTGGGTAATAACTTCCGAGTTAGAGAATATCAACGAAAATGATTCAGATAACACTGATCACTTTTCTTGTTTTGCCTCAAAAACTGCCCTTACTTTTCGTTATCAGCTATATCTCAATTAGGAAAAGTAAAATATTATCATATTTTATGAACTCGATCTTGAATTTAAATTCCCCAAATTTATGTGAATAAAATATCGAAAGCAATAACAATTCTTTTCAAAACATTTTCACAATTACACTCATGTTTTATGGTTTATCTTGACAAAAAGGTCTGTATATGGTAGGTTCTCAACAGATTGATATATTCAGATCTCTGGATGAGTTCCCATTTTTTTTTCATTTTACTTCTCAGTTATAACAAACAAATCTCCTCTATTTTATGCTCCATATCACTATCTCCATTGGTCATTGTCAATCTGTCGCACAAAATAAAATTCTATTTCCACGTCATTGTAATTTTAATAGACTTCATTGGAACAGACATGTATTAAGTTATATCCACTATAATTCTGTTCAGGATTGAACCCCCAAATGTTACATTATTTCCTCGAAATTCTAAAAAAAAATTGTCCATCAAAAACATATATATATTTATATGGTTTTGGCTGTTGTACACCCGACGAGCAAATAACCTCACTATTATATGAAAGTTTTCCAAACATCACTCTCTTCCAGGTAAACACTGATGATGACTTTTCTAGCAGGAAGATCTCTTCTATGATATATATAAAAATATTTCTGCACGAAATACAAGAGTCCATATAAGTGGGCATATAAGTGTATCATTATAGTATGAGTGTAGAGAATATTATTTTATGCAACGATCATGTAATGATGGTTATGTTCTAATAACCATTGCATGAGAATTGCATGCGCTATTTTTCCTGCACCCTATAAGTATATTTGTATTCTGAACCAAATTTTCGGTTATAATTGCACGAGTGCATAAAAATTACAGATAATATTGCAACAAAGCGTGATATCTGAAAAATGCAAGAGTTCATTTTCATATTTTGGCGAAAGTGCCCGAGTCCGAAGGACGACGGCTCTTTAAAAAAATATGGAAATAACCGAATGCAATTCGTATAAGATATCACGCCTGAAAGCAAAATTATCGGTAATATTAATATTTCACGAATAAAGAAATTCCCAAGGAAATGTTAATTTTGGTTCATTTATAGATAGCACTCACCAAAACGCGAAATGTTTTTCAATTTTTGAAGTCTATCTGACATTTATTTGTGTTGTTTACTGACGTCTAGCGATACGGTTTCAAATGTGTTGTTATGGTGACTTGATACAATGCAATTACCGCTGTAAGTTTTCGATACAATGCAATTACCGCTGTAAGTTTTCGTTAATTGCATTGCTTTCATAGGACATTTTATATATGAGGGAAATATTCAATGGAACTTGCCGGCACTGAATTGGGTTTCCGATTGATTGAAAATCCGTATCGTAATGAAAAATCTGTATCATAATGAGTTTTTATAACGATATAGATTTTCAATACGTTTCATAATGGATCTTATTATGAAACGTATTATGGCATAGTATTATTATTGTACGGGTGTAGAAAATATATCTTATACGCTAAGCAGAAACAACTGAAAAAAGTAAAGAAATATTCTGCGTTAATGGGCAATCCAATGAATGCTGAAATGAATTATGTATTCAGGAGCTCTGTTTATCTTGAGTGTCGAATAAATAACACTCTGCCAGACAAGTGGCTTCTAATTGCCGCTAAGAGCGAATTAAGATGGTAAGTGGCGTGTATTCGAAGTACCAAATGGTAAAGCTGATGTTCCATAACATCACGATGATTAGCCACTAATAACAACATTAATATCGTATTTATTGTAGTCTGAAATTTTCCCATGAGAAATAAACAAGGAAAACCGCAGCAGTTACATTTGAAACATCACTATATACCTGTTAATCTGAATATCTGTCGTGATTAATTCAGTATGCGATCCTAGGCTCTTCTGTATATCGTGTTATTCCCCAAATGGGTCATTGATAGTACTCATTATACAGTATGACTCTTTCGAAATATATATTCTTCAACAGACTTCAATTTTTCTTCAGGCAATCAACACCAAATTAAGTGAATGTGTTTTCATTTTCATGCCTTAATTTAATTATATTTCAATGCAAGAATCGTAGAAAAAATTATAAGCGTTTTTTAAGAATTCTCAAAGATCAAAAACATCGAAATGCATTCGTCATTGAATCTGACTTCCCTCCGAATTCCTACCTCTACGAATTTGGCAAATCACTTTTTCCACTCATAAATCTTCTACTGATGAATTTATTTCGATCATGTTTCGGATAACGACGAAGCAAAACCTGCTGAATCCACTGAAGTAGTCAAATATTCGATGAAAGTTCAACTTTTTCAAAACTTTGACCTGAACTATTTCAAAAGAACGTGGAATTGGCCCCAGAAACGAAGACTTTTCATATAAGCACAAAGTCGGATTTATTGTAGCACTATAACACTCCTCAAGAAGTTATTGAAGATATATTTTCATATGGCTAAGTTATCTTTTTGCATTTGTAGTGAGACTTTCAGAAAAAAACACAACACTAAAATGATATCAGCATAAAAGAGCATAGATGAAATCATCATAAATACAAAGTCGAGATGAAATATAGCTGAGATGATCACTGGCATGTTGCCTACTCTTCCATATACCAAGTGGCAAATTTTCAACACTTCCAGGTGAATGGAAAGTATCATCACATATTGAAGGATTGTTTCGAACTTTTCACTCATATCTCCTACATCGTCTTGGAGTACATCAAATAAATGCAGAGAAAATGAATTTAGTGACGTAATAGCCAACATAATTCGTAGTGTGATCAACTGATCTTCATTTCTTGTACTGAGGGTATCAGCACCGGAATGATTTCGGGATTTTTTGTTGTTTATGTGAATATACAAAAGACACTCATTCGAGTAAATGAAATAGAGCGTCATTGCTTGAAAATCTACTTAGCATGAAGCCGAATATTCAAGCCCAACAATGAGTAGAAATATCTGAGAATGGAACAACGAGTTGTGAGCTTTCAGAACATCAAAACTGAGAATTTTTTCCACTCGTCCCCAAAGGTTAATAAAACTAATCTGAAAGCCTCATTCAAGTTTTTCACTATGGTAAATCCATTTCAGTGAAATATCCAATATGGAGTCTCACTGTTTCACAGAGCGCCATGATAGTCTCCTTCAATAAGTCTGAATTCTGATAGGGATTGTTCATGATATATCAATTGGTTCCTTCGATAGAGATAGGAGATGAAATCGTGAGTGATTTCTGATTCCATAGTGTTTTTTATATATACAGATTCACACGAAGGGGACACTATGCAATGTTCAAAGAACACCGCGTGAATCAAGGGACAGGAGATACGAATTGACATTCACTTTAAATTTTTGAAATGACTATGCCTCAGGAAAAACCTCTTCATTATCTTTCTATCAACAGTGCACCAATTTTTTTCCTCAGAGTAGAAAACTTCGTCGTGCATTGTAAACATAAATTTCGACATTATACGTAACGAAATCGCTTCAAATCTTTTGTACACAGGCATTGACTATTTCTCTATAAACAATGCTTCTACGATACTCCAACGAAGTAAGCGAGTCTGTGAGTGATGAATCACCAACAAGACGGATTGCCTTTCTCTTGATAGAATCAAAAAGCTTCAATGAATGTTTTGCTGCCGAGCTCCTTGTAGATCATTGGAAGATGGTGAGAAGTGAAGTATTTCTTCGCACGAAATAGAAATCCAAGTTTCTGGGAAGCACCTTCAGCGATCGATCTCACATGTTGTCCCCATGGGAGATTATTACTGATCGTAATTCCTAGCATCGTGATACTTGAATTTGTAGGAATAGTTACTCCTGACATCTGAATACTGCAAAATGATAGATCGTCTTTCTTTGAGAAGGGACATGCCTGAGTGTGCCTTTCATTGAATTCCATCAAGTTCATGTTACCCCAATCTATTATTTTCACCAAGTCCTTGTTGATTCTATTGATGTGAATGTTTCTCTGATTTTTTTCTTGTGCTGGTATGGGGACTCTGGATGAGAAACCAGAATGGAGACTACTGTCATCCGCAAAACTGTGTACTCAACTAGATGTTTTCTCGAGCAAATCATTGATATGAAGCAAAAACGAAATTCAATTATAATACAAAAAGCTGGAATATATAATCTGGAAACTGAAGTACCTCATGTGTAGTAAGTAAACCTCCTTTATTCTGCCAAGAGATTCAATGAAATAACTTCATACGGCTAATTTCCTCGGTATTTTGATTTCACACAATAAAGAGATGTCAGTCCTTATGCATAGCATGAACGCACATTCTTGTAGGAAGCGGTCACGATCAGTCGTGCTAACATAAAATCTATACTATTTGCATTACGCTGGTAAACAGAAAATTGTAGAGACCTCCCACGGTACACGGACGGACATTATAATGTCTCATTCATTGTTTGTCAATTTATAACAGTTATAAAAGCAGCAAACGATTCAATGAAAACAAGTGGACAAAGGTCATTGAGCCCTAGCAGGTGTATTCCAGAATTTACTAGAAATTGTGCCCTATTTCGGGGTATATTGAATAATTATCAATATTGGATATTATTTATCAATAAAATTACCGACGACTGTTATAGAGGAATATTATGGCCAAATATCGAGGTTTCTCATATCTTGAATACACTGATTTCAAAAAATAATTTGCTAAACAATTCTTGAAGAAGTTTTAGAAAATGTTGTCTACCAACAATTTTATTTTTACACCCCTTCCACACATAGGTCCATAATCTGTTTCATTATGAGGTCCATTAAGGAAGGATTGAAAATCTGAATCGTAATGAAAAATATATATCATAATGAGCTCATTATGATACAGATCTTTCATTACGATGACAGATTTTTAATCAAATGGAAATCGATTTCAGTGGCGGAAGGCTACATTGAAAACTCTATTTGAAATAAAATCAAAGTTTTGACAACTCAGAAGAGCACAGACTGTGAAAATATATGTAGAAGAGAGACAAGTCCCCGAAATTTCTACGATATTCCATAGAAGTGAGAGAATTCGTGAGCGAAGAATTACCAACAAGACGAATTGTTTTTTTGTGAATAGAATCAAGAAGCGTCAATGAATTTATTGGTGCCGAGCCCCACACATGAGAACTATATTCCAAGACTGGCCGTATCTGTGACTTGTAGATCATCAAAATCTGAAGTGAAGTATTCCTTCGTACGAAATAGAAATCCATGCTTTTCGGAAACACCTCTAGCGATCGGTCTCACATGAGAGATTATTACTGATTGTTATTCCTAGCATCGAGATACTTGACTTTTTAGGAATATTTACTCCTGATATTAGTATATTGGATCAACATAGATCGGCGTTCTTTAAGATGATACATGCTCGGGTTTTCCCAGCATTAAATTCCACCAAGATGATGTTACCCCATTCCACTTTTTATTATTTTCGACAAATCATCGTTAATTCTATTGACGCTAATACCTTTCTGTATTCTTGATTCTCATATGGGGACTAGTATGAAAAGTACAACAATGTATTATGGTTGTATGGTTTTTCAGCTGATGATTTCACTCCAGAATAGATAGGATGAGGTTGAAAAGTGACTTTTATTCGATTCGCTTACCCATTCAATATGAGAAATGAAGAAATTGGCTGCTTTTTAATGAAAGTTGTACTGATTTTCTATGATTTCACTCTGAGAAAGGTTGAGAATGAATAGTTCGCATTTTTTATACACAAAGAGATATCATAAAATTCGGTTCTACATCATATAAAAGTGGTCTTATATTTTTTAGCTCATGATTTTACTTCAAAATAGGAAACTCCCCACACTTTCCATAAAATATCCCTTTCGGAACTTGTTACGCAAATCACCATTGTTTTACTTTTACTAAGTGTTGAAATGTAATTCATTAAAAGCTTATTACAAAATGAAAAGCATTATACATTTCCGTCAATTTTGAAAAGTGCCTCTTTGAATGTAGAAATCAGAAAAAATAATTATTGCTATATACTTTGGAAACACTATTGTCATAGTAATGGCAGCATATGACAACGTCAGTACTGTGATATACAACAATCCACAATTTCAAGTAATTTTATACATCACTCTACAAAAGCGGATTATGAGAATTATGTTCAATGAAGATAAAACCTATTCAAGTGACGCACTGTAAAGAGAAAGTCAACTTTTCGATCCAAGACAACTCATCTGTCTCAAAATCCTAATCGACATTCTACGAAAGCGTAGAGCGGACATGCAATATTTTTTTCCTTAATTTCGACTTCAAATTAACACTAAGCTAATTTCGAGTTGTACAACTCGAAATTAGCTTAATTTCGAGTTAAAAGTCGAAATTAGTTAATTTCGACTTTAAAGTCGAAATTAAGGAAAAAAATATTGCATGTCCGCTCTACGCTTTCGTAACATTCACCAAAAAACTCAGAATTCATCCCATCGAACATGGTCACTATACCCTGAGCGGAGAAAATGAATATGTAGTGCCAAAATGTGAAAAATGCGTGACAACGTAGTATTGACTTTCTGAGCCCAATGGTACATAACATTCTACCAAATCAGGTGAAATGATTTTTTCTATTTGATTTTATCTTACTTATGTTCCCTTTTATGTTTCATAGTTATGAACGAAAGGATTAAAATACAAATCAAGTGAGAAAATCAAATCAAAATCAAATTTTTGGTCAATAATGAAATTAGGGATTGATTGATCAAAGAAATACTGTTGTTACAAAAATCGAGATATAGAATATGAAATATAATGTGTCAAAAAAATTTAAATAACGAAATAAATGAAATAATATTGTGACAAGAAAATTGAGGTATCGAATATGAAATACTAGTCCGAAAATGTAAATGAAGAAATTGAATGAAATATTATGAAAAAATGTTGAAACCAGATTTAAAGTTGAGTGTACTCACGACGTTTCGATTGCTGGTATCTGCTTTTCGTATGGTTCATGCAAGAGAGTTGCATACGCTCTTTTTTTTCAACACCCCATAAAAAATATAGAACTATTAATATTATATCTATATTTGTATTTTGGGTCTCATTTATCTGGAAGCAAAAGGAATAATTTCCACTTATTTCATTTCTACTAGTCTGAATAGAGTTCAATATTCTATTGTATTCTGAACTGAATTTTTAATGTAGCCTTGCGCCACTGAATTGAATTTTCAATTTATTAAAACTGTATCGTAATGGAAAATCGGTATCATACTGAGCTCATATAATGGCGGGAAGCGGAAATTGAAGGGATCTGCATTTATCATGCAATATAAAAAAATATTTGGTTTCCACCTTGTTAACAGCTATATTACTTTTGGAATATTGAACAAACATGATATGAAACTTATGGGAGACATTCAGTGGCATTGGTAACAGATATTTATCTTCTTTATATTCCAGTTAAATAAACGAATTTATGGGGCGTTTACAACAGCAGCACCTAATGGGCAATTTATTGAAGCACGAATGCGTGTGACTATCGGTTTACGTGCAACAGCAGCTCTAATAATTATGGAGATCATTAGCGAATTATCTCATCGAATGCGAAAAAGATGTGTAAACTTAAACAAACACGAATGAACATAATGAAAACTAGTTCTGTTCCTATCTAATTCTCATTTTCATAGTAATTAGTATTTACATTTATTATAACGAGAAGCTTTTCCCCGTATTTGCAATCTGAAGCTTTTTCTAGATATCAGTTGCCCTAACACCAAACGGTTATTTTTGCACTCGACGCGCCTTTTGCTTACAAGGTTAGCATCTTCAGAAAAAGAGGGATACTAAATATGAATACAAGGAATAGCTGCTCATTTACCTCA
This sequence comes from Zygogramma bicolorata, assembly GCA_032362365.1. Lineage (NCBI taxonomy): Eukaryota > Metazoa > Arthropoda > Insecta > Coleoptera > Chrysomelidae > Zygogramma > Zygogramma bicolorata. Next base: position 47,632 of record JAVJAQ010005218.1, read on the forward strand.
AGTTTTTTAGTCCGATTTGGACTTTGTTTGTTACTGTTGATTATTCTGATGATAATAATAATAAACCAATGCAGTCACCACCTAAATATTTTTTTTTGGTCCGATATGGACATCGTCTGTAATTACTGAAAGACTCCACCGAGTAGCCCTTGCTTAATCAATTTTATATTGCTCATTCAAGTATTTTGGCATTGTCTAGAGCGTGTTGAGCAACACTGGATTTTTCTACCCTTTATGTGTGCATAAAGCTCCTCGAAACGGGTTTTTAACAACTCGTCGGCTCCGGCCGATGTATTTGTTGTTGCAATCTTGACAACTCATTCCGTAAATTCCCGACTTCTGTGTATTTTCTAGTTCATCTTGTTTACTAAGAGGCTTTTGTAATTCATAAGAAGTTGCATATTAAACGGGCCGAAAAAGAATATATCATAAGAAAAGAAAGAAAAATAACATTGAAAACTCAAATCTCAGCAACATTCATCAATTTAAAAGAACATTCATATCAGTACTCGTCTCTAATCTGGCGATCCTGACTCATAGGTGTTTTATTGCAAACCGCTCCATTGTCAAACGAATATTTACAACAGGTATCGCAATTACCATTGCGAACCTCTGATATGTATAACATAGGCGATACAATGATATCATTCATCAATTAGAAGTAATCATGACACATGGAATCATTCAATCAAGTGATTATAATAATAGTAACTTGATTCCGTTATAAAGCCGCTATAATTGACGTTCATATGGGTGGTCTGACAGATTAGTGGTCCCCATGATAGAATTGACCCTTCTGATGATAAGAGAAGTGCGCTGAGATTAATCGTCGTTTCCATATTGACATATATAATTTTTCTTCGAACGTCAGAAATATATGAGTGAATATTGTCAAGCTTTCTGCGTGAACTAATGCAGAAAAAAAAATTCAGTCTCTCTTTATCCAAAGTATACATTTCCTACCTCATTGTAGGGAGCGAAGTCGAACTTTTCCCCCTAGGAAGGAAAAGTGAAGGTGACGTATGATACGTCATCGATGAAATAACTCATACGGCATTGACGACCTAAAACTGTATATTATTATATATGTATAAATTTAAACTGTTGATCCATAGAACACACTGTATTTCGTAAAATGGTAGAAACCAGTAAAGAAGGTAAGATATTTTCAAGAAATGAATATATTGAGGAAAAAAAAGTTAAATGTCAAATATTATAAGAGCTACAGCAATACGCTATGTTCACGATTCCGCAAAAGACTCCTACGAGTCTCAATAGAACAACGAGTTGATGGAATCAAATCAAATCACTTTATTTCTCGTAGACAATATACATTGTATGAGAAAAGTAAGATTACACTCTCATATAGGAGAATGGAGTAATGAAATTAAAAGACAACAGTCAATTTGACAATACAAAATATTACAAGCAGAACATGGATATATACACATACACACACAAAATATACATGCATACAGTTCACATTAGGAGGCACTAACGAATTGATAGTATTCATTCATTGAATATAAGCAATTTCTCAACTAATTAAGACTTCAGTTGTTTTTTGAATGAATTCTCATGTTTCACACTCTTCAGAGTATCAGGTAAAAAATTGAAAATCTTTGGACCAATTCTACTTGGGGCTTTGTAAGTAACATTAATTGTGGAAAGTGGTTGACGAAGGTTGGTGTTTTTACGAGTATTGTATGCGTGGAAATCAGCAACGCACGGAAATGAAGATCTATTTTTAAAGACAGAAACATACAGTTTCATATATATACAAGCCTGTCAATGTGAGAATATTGAATTCTTTAAAAATATTTCGGCAAGAATGATCGTGTTTGACTCCTGCGAAACATCTTATTATTTTCTTCTGAGGGATGAATACTTGCTGGGCTTGGGAAGAGTCTCCCCAGAGACACACTCCATACCTGAGTCTGCTCTCCACCTGGGCATAATATGAATTTATTAGTTGTGCCCGTGTCAAAATGGATTTGAGATTTCTTAGCATGAATGTACTTTGTTCATGATAGGTTTGACGGCAATTGTAGATGGTTGTTCGAATCCGTCGCCAAGACCTTTTTTTGTTCTTCGTTTTGTAGGTTCTCCTAATTTTGGAAATTTTAGGAGAATGCTATACTATACCTACTAATCAGTTCGTTCTTTAATAGTTTCATAAATAAATTGTGTTAAAATGACTTCTTACTCGAGGGAGGCGGAAAAATAATTTGTATAACATGGGGGTAAAGTGCCTTTTTCGCTAAGCGTCAGACAGTAAACTTGTTCCTTGAGAGGAAAAATAGCATTCTGCTTCCTTGTTATACAAATAGATTTTTTCTACTCCCCCCTCCCCCCAATTCAATTTCATTTCAAATTCCTTGTAAAATTGAATAAAAAATCATATTTTGTTTAAATAATTGTTCAACAGTTTTTTTCATCTTCACTCTGGACCTTCCCCAAGACATTCCTATAAATCTGACACCGACATCCAATGCCAAAATTACTTTTTGGCTTTCTTCTACAAAAAAAAATTACAACTCCAATGAAAAAAGTAGAATCAAACATTTTTTACAAACACTCTTTTTTGATAGGTTACCTATTTGTATATCATTCAAAGGCATTTAATTCAGTCATAAAAAATGAAGTAAGAGTCCATCTAAAACAGCTACCTCCTGCCTATTTGGCAACGACGGACACTGGGTTACACAGAAATCACTTTTCCGTGCTCAATTTGTATACCAAGATTATGAAAATTGAATCAAGAAAGCAAACATAGGAATATCTACAGTAAAAATGGATAAATTACTAAATACTTTCACGATGAGCTTGAGACATTTCCGAACCATTCAATTCGTGACAAGTCTGTCATCAGTTTCAATTAACATTTCAATGACAGTCATTCATTTGACAGAACTTAAAACCAACCATCGTTATAATAGAAAAATATAGAGGTACTTGAAGTCTAATCTTGGTGGGACCTACGATCACTATTTTTCCGACGTATGAACCTCGTGAAATTTTTGTTTGGCATCTGGACTGACTCCATATAAGTAGCAAATCATTATGTTCTTACTGAAATAAACAAATTAAACTAAATGGTATAGTGGGTTTGAGGATCCAAAACTGAAAATCGTTGTCTGTGACAAATTTAAGGTCAACTATATAATTCAAACTGTTATATTCACTATCTTGGTAGATTTCATTCGCTTCTATGAGAAGATTACTAACATTATTCTAGCAAAATAGTGTAGGTGGCTAATCGACCCTCTGAAGAATTCATTTGGAGAATTCGAATTGCGTTATATGTTCCATAGAAGAAATATGTATCTATTCAATTCATGGAGCTGTCCTTCGTGATAGTTATCGTGTAGTAAAATGACAGCCTTGAACGTGGGTGCTTCGCATGTCTATTTTTCCGCTTGTTAGATAAACACAAGTTATCGTAGAAATGACTGCGGTCAATATAAATTTATTCTCATTTGAGTTAGGAGATACTGATTAAAAAATGCATATGCATAATTATATTCTGAAGAAATGGAACAATCTGTTTATTGCGTTTTGGTATGTGGTTTTATGGGCGTGAGATATGGATTTTAAAAAACAATTTTTGACTTCTATCTCTCTGAAAACTTCGAAAAAGAAAACAGAAAAAAGTTCCTCGAAATTTCATATACTAAACACACAAATAATCGGGGGATATATCTCGAGACCACAGGTCAAGGGATTTCATCTTGAATAAATATACACGAAAAAATTTGGAAAATTATGGAATTGAACGCTTTCAGGTCGATTGAGCTTGGTGTAGTTTGGATATATGTTGAGAAAATTTTCAGAAAAATATAAACTCAGAAATCTTCGAAATCGAACACATGAACTCGTTATTTGTTTCACTAGGCAGCAAAAGAGTAGAATGACTGTCGCGGCTGATAGATAGGTCTAGACGGAGAACCAGAGCCCAAAAATATCTCTGAATTTACTAAGCCTGTTTTTTTTATGGCTTATTGCAGTGGTTGTGTACACAAACATACTGCGGTCAGTCAGGCGAAACTGAGAACAGGTGTCTCAGGTACGCTATCGAACCTGCCGTACCTGCCGAGGTAATAAAACGAATTTAATAAAGCTGAAAATCGTTATACAGATTGTATATTGCATATACATAAAAGGTACGACAGTCAGTCAGCTGAATATGAGGACGGAGCTGGTCAGTCGGTCGCAATGTATGTACAAAAAATAAATACGGTGCAATCAATTTACTACACTTCAAAATTTTTGTGAGGGTATTAAATGCTAGATAAAACATAAAAAAAATTATCAGTTATTGATTTTGCGGGACAACACCCGTCAGTCAGCAAAAATAGAAATGGAAATTTTGCGCGCGCGCTCGGCCTTGAAAGCGATTTTAAATCAGAGTATCGGACTGAGCGCAGGTATACTCTATGTAAGAGACCTATCTTGCTTGAAACCTGTCTGCTAATGTACGCGTCCCAATAACTGACAACAATTCCGGCAATTATATCGTATATCGCAAAAAACATGCGAAATTTTTTTCTGTAGAGATTCCTGCACTGACACCTCTCGGAAATAGTTCTGACAAGTGGCAGCCTATTAACCTACTGTGTAGGGAAAGTTGAGTCTGGTCTGAACTTATTTTCCTTCAGATGATTTGATGCGTATCCAGTTTTCAAGTGTATTCACCGTCTATGGAGAAAGGACATGAAAAAAGTACGAGTTATATGCAACTTTCCAGTGTTGCAGCAACAAATTGCCTCATGGGATTCAGGTTTACTGAATAGATGGAATGCAGTAAAAATAAATTGTCTTGTGAACTCAAATCGCACCTTGAAACTGCTGTTGCAGAGTATACAATTTTGTTCCGTAGTTTTCTTGGTTTGTAACCTACCCTAATCTGAAGAAATGAGATTGAATATAGGAATTTATACAAGTGTAGAAGGGCAGAATTTTAATCTACCCCCAAAAGTTGCTGCGCTAATGGAAAAATAGTGCTTTCTGGATAGAACAAGTCCAATTACTCAGCAACTTCTCATCATCTCGAATTTTGCCTATCAAAAAATAATAAGAACTAATATATATGAAAACACTTATCGTTAGAGTTTCAGAAACTAGATCCGTTTCCGTTCTCGAAACTTATACGAAAATTCCTGTTTAAATGCAAATATCACTTGCTTGACAATTCTGATCGTGAGAGCGAAATGAATGAATTTGATGATTCGGAGCAAGAGTAAATTAAGCAAATATTAGTTGTAATAAATATTATCTAGAAGTATAAAAACTGTTATATATTGTTATATTATTATTACTAAATGGCCTACTTACTTATTTCGTTTATTAAATGATAAAGAAAAAAGCAAACCGCCACCTGCGACGCCAAGCCCGCGCGAAATTTTCATTTCTATTTTTGCTGACTGACGGGCGTTGTCCCGCAAAATCGATAACTGATCTTTTTTTTTATGTTTCATATAGCCTTTAATACCCTCACAAAAATTTTGAAGTGTAGTAAATTAATTGCACCGTATTTATTTTTTGTACATACATTGCGACCGACTGACCAGCTCCGTCCCCATATTCAGCTGACTGACTGTCGTACCTTTTATGTATATGCAATATAAAATCTGTATAACAATTTTCATCTTTATTAAATTCGTTTTATTACCTCGGCAGGTACGGCAGGTTCGATAGCGTACCTGAGACACCTGTTCTCAGTTTCGCCTGACTGACCGCAGTATGATTGTGTACACAACCACTGCAATAAGCCATAAAAAAACCAGGCTTAGTAATTTCAGAGAATTTTTTGGGCTCTGGCTCTTGGTCTATTCATAGGAATTCAGCTAAGGCAATCAATCTACTTTTTTATAATGAAATATGTAGGATATTGTATTTTCAAATTATCACAATCTTTCAATTTTTCCTGAGGCGATGATTTGAAACAAAATTTCATAGAAATCGTAAGTGTTGGAATGGTTAGTTTCTTAGGAATGTATATGTTCCTAGTAATTAAGATGCCTAGAAACTATGGTGATTCCACTGATAAGAATTTGTTTAGATTTTTGAGGAGAGAAAAACAATCAACGCTTCTATACGTTTGTACTGATTTTTCGGTAGGGGACGCTATCTTCCCATTTTTTTAAATTTTATATCGTGTCAAATCAATTGTCATGTTACTTCGACATTTTGTCTTTGATGTGTAACGATGTTTTCATCGCGTTTGTTTATTGATTCCATTGCTTTTCAACATTGAAACGTTTTAACTGGGAATTGATTGGTCACTTATCATCCAATAGGTTTTGATCTCTTCTCACTAGCCAATCGAAGAAAAAATGGAAAAACCCGATTGAACATTTTCACTTAGTGCAAAATTAAGCTTCAGACAAGACTGAAAAAAGCGTGAGGGCGACATTTGTACATATTGTACGGAAACCTCCAAAAGCTGAATTATCAACCAAAAATCAACCAATCCAGATTTCGCCACTTTTATCCCATACTTTCACAGGTGTGGGTAAACACACCAGGTTCTCTATGAAAAAATCCACTATGAACGTTTAGAATTCAATCGGAAATAAACTACCGAGTGTTACTTTTTATTACTCATGACAATGTCAAGCACAATTACATTAAAACGGACCAGAAAATCTGAAATGAAAAGATATATATCTATTGAGAAATTTCTTCTAGAATACGAGAGGTGAAGATGTGCCGCTACTAATCGATGATAAAACGAAATCAGTTACATTTCAACAAAACGATCGAACTACATGGAAAACGTCATTGAAAATAAAAACATTCAGTTGTAGGGTTATCACATAACTTATGCAATGTATACATATTTTGCGGATTCATATCGACGGTTTTCGATAAGTTGACCCATTTTTCAATCGCAGTATCACATAAACATAAGTTCTCGATGAACAATGCGTTCCTGGACCTATTGATGAATATCGGAAATAACTAGAAGATGAGTACTTTGACAATAGTCCTTTTCAATTCTGAATGGGACACAATGTAAAAGACGAGCTAAGTTCAAGTGGAAAAGTATATTTTAGTTTCACTACTTTTTCAAAAGGAAGATATCATGCGGCTTGATTTTCATTATCAAAAGGGACGAGTATTTGGTTCTTCACTTGAAAGGTTCATCTTTTTTTTTATCCATCAATCATTATGGGAAGGAGACTAACCGATGCAACGATATCAGTGCAATATATTCCTTATTCTAAAATATTGATTTGCAAGAAGACTTCATTGTTAGAGAGTGAATATAAACATAATCCTTCTAATTGAAATAAATTGAAAAAAGTTGAAGAAAAAATATCAGTTTGGTTTAGGGTAATTGATTTCTAGAAAAAGTTTCATCTTCTACACCAAAGGTTCCAATCTCATCTTTTATTTGTAATAATGATATTAATAAGACCAATAACTACATGCCTACATTTTGTTCGACCTTATCTTATATCATTTCGTTAAAGGTGGGGACGACTTTCTACGATCTAACCGTTTATTAATTCAACAGGTCATGCATGGATTCTACATGATTATATGTTAGGAATGTCATTGCAAAGCAAAGACAATATGAGGAATGATTGAAATAAAACATTGTAAATATTCATGAACCAATAAGGAAATCAGGTGATATCCTACAAAAGCATGTAATTTTGTGATGAATAAACTCAAGTCTTATTTTAGAAACCTTCATTAGTATGCAACTCACAATTTCATCTTCCACAATTATCAACAGGATACAATCGTCATCTTCGACTTTCATTTCAGAATTGCTGGCTTCTTTCTAAATATATGCAACACTGAGATGAATATACCCATTTTTTTGTTACAGAACAGTTTGAGGTTTGTGTGATTCGCTTTCATTCATTTCCTAAATGAAAAAAAGTTCAGATGACTCCTGATTATTTTTTATATAGACATTTTCATCTAAAAGTTATGAGTCAGAGCTCATTACCATCATTATAAGAGATATATTACCGAAAGTGCTTTTCAGAACCTTGGTTGCCTATTTTGTGCCAGGGTTAGTAATACCCCACACACAACAAACGTATTCACTTCACTAGAAATCAACAGATAGGAGCCGATCAGAACAAGCTTTTAACTTTTTTGAACCTGAAAATTATTGAAAGTTCGCTCCCTTCAAAAACTCATATCTTCTCATTCCATATTGAACGATGTTCACTGAACATTCAAGATCTGTCACTTCAGAAAGGGTGGGATAAAACAAATTTTAACACATCATGGAATTGAAATGTTTGTTTTTAATGTTTTTATCTTCTTGAATTTTTTAATCCATAGAAGCAACATCGATATATTCCCTTTTTTCAGTGGAGACTCATTGTTTTGCTAAGACGCATAAAACCCCTGTTCCGTTGACTTACCAGTACCTGAAAAATCGTAAGTCCAAATTCTCGATTTCTCGCATTCTTGATTTTGAACAATTACAAGTAAAGAAATCTCTTGGAAAGATTGCCAATAGAGGCGAACTTCATGAATCTAGTAACGTAACGTAAAATTTCCTACAGCAGTTTTGTATGTTGTAGGCATTTGAGAACACTCGCCTGAAAGAACTTTTATTCCATGATTTTAAATTGTCGTTTTTGTATTCATTTCACTAGGTACGTTTCAACCATTTTCACTAATGCTTGAAAAATGTGTTAAATTCTCGAAAACAGTCAGTTATTCACACGAATATAACTACCCAAGTAAGAGAAATGTCTCAAGGTGAAGTTTGTTTTCTCCATCGTAGGAAAAATCTCGCGTTCTATTATCAATTGACAACAATATTGTTTCTTGAATTTTCAGAACCTATTTTCGAAATATGTGTTGAAACTATCACATATTTTCTAACACTAAGAAATAGTTCACCCACGGTAGCTACTAATATATTATGGAGATGGATATTAGATCTGATACTATTTACACCACCAGCATGCAAAATGCTTCTTAAAAAAGTAAATAGAGATGAAAAACTCACCCAACAGTAGCAATAGTAACAATAAAATCGTGGAAAGTACAACGTGAAATGAAACGAACAAAACTAATTGGAATACAATTCAATATTGAATTATCGGGGCTCCCAAACGCATTCGATAAGGTGGCCTGTCTACACAAATTTTGTGTACTATTGATTCTATTTGTGAATGAAATATCCCGGCAGAGTACCGTCTGTATCAATATTATCTCGTGAGCTGTCGCTTGATGCGGATTGCAGCTTTGTCAAAAAATGTAAGCAGTAAACGCATCAGGGTTTTTATACATCTTCAGGGTGCTCACCAACCTGGAAAACATGGGAAACCTGGAAAAGTCAGGAAATTGATTTATGGGTCCTGGAAGTCAGGGAAAAACGTTAAAAAACCCCCAATATCAGGGAGAAGTCAGGGAATTAATTTTTCCGGCCATCTAGGGATATATATGAATCTTGGCATCAATGTCAACTCAATACATATTTTTAGTGATGACGATGAAAAAAAAATTTTGACTGCCACAGAAGCAGAGGGGATCAAACAACAATTCAAAATATTCATAAACTCCAACTCCAAAATGTTTAAAATCTATAAAAACGAACATCTTGATTCATGAAACTTTTCCTAGAGATCAATTACCCTAACACCAAACTGATATTTTTGCACTCGACGCGCGTTTCGTTAACAAGGTTAGCATCTTCAGGAGAAGAAAATTGATACTGAAGATGCTAACCTGAAGATGCTAACCTTCAGGAGAAGAAAATTGATACTGAAGATGCTAACCTGAAGATGCTAACCTTGTTAGCGAAACGCGCGTCGAGTGCAAAAATATCAGTTTGGTGTTAGGGTAATTGATCTCTAGGAAAAGTTTCAACTTTCACACCAAAGGTTCCAAAAGTCATCGTTTAATCTTGATGATATTATTACTCATTACTGAAAGATAAAAGTGACTTTTTTGAATTATGGAAGCTGATTAAATTAATATTGATATTATCTCATGGCAACGCTTCTGTAGAAAGTGGTTTCTCAATTAATAAGCAATTACTTGTTGAAAATTTGAAAGAGAGATCGCTTGTAGCACAAAGAGTTGTTAATGACAATATTATCTATGTTGGTGGTATAAAAAATATTATTAATAATGATAAAATGTTTAAGTATTGCCGTCAATCGAATAAAGAGTATAAGGAAGCACTTGAAGAAAACAAAAAAACTGAAGCTTTAAAAAATGATCGAAGAAATGAAAAACGAAAAATTGAAAATGAAATAAAAATTTTGGAAATGAAGAAACAAAGAATAAATAGTACCCTGACCAAAGAAAATGAGGACATTCAGAAAACAATGGAAAAGTTCAATTTAGAATTTTAGTTGTATTCTTTTAATTTTTATTGATAGATCTCATATTGAAATGTGAAATGTTTGAGTTAATTCAATAAATTGGAAAGCCACAAGATTTCAATTCATTATCGATAATTAACCTACACATCCCTTCCTGAATATTCCCATTGGAAAATTGAAATTTCCTTCAACAGCAGAAATAACCATTTTAATTTTTTTTAATGTTGAAAAATTATGATCACTTTGCTCAATGAATCTATATCTGCTTTACCGAAAATAATAAACTTTACCATAACTCCACATCCAGTCCAGTATCTGTTTGAACAGTGAAAGTTTTTTTAACACTTTCGTTACTGGTCATGGAAAACTTGAAAATCAGACCTGGGTAACATGGAAAAGTCAGGGAATTTAATTTGACGAAATTGGTGGGCACCCTGATCTTGGATTTCGCCAAAGTATTAACACCTGTTTTGTAAGCACTTTACTCACCCTCCTGGTGGCAATGATTCAGATCCCAACTCATTGGATCTTTGCTGCAATCGGTGATTTCTATGTCGACTTGCTTCTCCATTCGTTGCCAAAAACCATAGTGCCAATAGGCACCCTCCCCATCTCATCGTAGACTTTGGTATTTATTCCAGAATAGTGAGTCAGAATGAATATGATCTGAAACAACAAATGAAATGTGAAATATCACAAAAAAATGTATTCTAAGTTGCACATTCAAGTTACGCATTCAATAAGAAATGTACAAGATGTTAGCATACAGCTATGTAACTCAACCGTGATGAAAACAAATGGGCTGATATTGAGTAAAAGTATATTATACAACGATCATGTAATGATGGTTATTAATACACGAGCATTAACCGGGATACGGAACGAGCCGAAGGTGAGTTTCGTATGGTTGATGCGAGTGTATTAATAACCATTACATGATAGTTGCATACGCTATTTTATCTACACCCGATAAATAGTGAAGAACTACAAATATTATATTCATATTTGTATTGCACACAATAATACTAATTGAACGCATTTCTTTGAAATATTCTACAAAATTGTGATCAATGATAATACTTCTAGAGATAAAAAGATGAGAAATGAAGAGAAGATGAAAAATTTAAAAAAAAAGAATAATCGAGGCCGGAATCGAACCCATGCCTCTTTCAACTAGCAAGATAATCTCAGCGCCTTAGGCTGGATTCAGACAGACCCGAAATCTGATCGTACGACGATCAGAGAGCTTTCTGATTGGTCTAAATTGGTTTAAATTTGAATAAAGACCAATGAGGAAGCTATCTGTTCGTCGTACGATCGAATTTCGGATCTGCCTGAATCCAGCCTTAGGCTATATATATATATATATATATATATATATATATATATATATATATATATATATATATATATATATATATAATGTTTTCCTACGAAATAATAAAACTTGTAAGCACAAATAATTTTTTTTTGAATATGACGTTTGAAATGACAGAGTTTATATTGCAAATTAATTACGTTAATAAAAATAGTCTTTCGATAATTCTTTCGCACATTCAAGCAGAAGTTTTCACCTTTCCTGAGTTTCATTTTATCAAAATAGAATGTGAAAAATCATGAAATTGATAGCTCATGTTCTCATATAAGTATTCCACCAAATCTATTAAAGTTAAAAGTAGAATTGATACTTCTAATGATCCTGTTGTCTCGTTTTGAACATGCAATAGGGAAATATAAGTACTCAAGGAATGGCCTCAATAACAGTGATTGGAAGAAGATGCAGTTTCAATTGAATGCAATACAAATATATCAATTACGGATACTTGACCCCTGATACTATTCTACAGCTACAATTTGTTAACCCCATTACTTATCCAATTAGAAACACTCCAAATGTTTACTATCAGTTTCATTAGGCAACGGTTATATAATTTAAGTGCTGAATACCATGATCGAAAAGAGTTCCGTGTGACTCACGGTAAAAAACTCTTGGATTGAAACAGAAACCGAAAGGAATTCCAATAATGTAGAATCGAAGGAAACAGCTTCGTTAATGTATTTGATATTTCAATTCAGGAATTTTTATTGATATAGGAAGAACTGAATATGCAAACAACTTTGTTTTTCCAATCTGCTGACTAGATTATGTAGGCAGTGTTTTGATTCTGCAAGCTTTACATCTATATAGACACTTCTGACAGTAAGAACATCGGTGTCAATACGAATTCGGGAGTCTGTACAACGTATTTCAAATAATGATGTTGGTTAGTGGGTAGCTGAGTTCGTCTAAGATCGAGTAATTTTTATCTTGGCTGGCATTGGGATAAATGACCAAAGACTTTTCATTTCCTGTGAAACTAGAATGATTAAATTTTTCATTTGACAAATGCAATATTCATTTCTTTATTTTCTCAAACAAACTTTGTGAGCTCTCCGTAGGCGAGCGGTCCAAGGCGCTAGGAATGAATTAGCAGAATTAAACTAATTGGAAGAGACATGGGTTCGATTCCGCCTCGAAAAGTATTTTTTCTTTGATTTTTGATCTCTTCATTTCTCATCGTTTTATTTTTCGAAGTAATACCATTAATTACAACTTTGTAGAATTTTTCAAAGAAATTCGTTAAATTACTATTATTGTGTGCAACACAAATATAAATATAATATTTGTAGTTCTTCACTATTTATCGGGTGTAGATAAAATAGCGTATGCAACTCTCATGTGATGCTCGTGTATTAATAACCATCATTACATGATGGTTGCATAATATACTATTACTACTACTTTAAAAAAAAATCATGAATATCCGATGACTTACTGTGGGCGCTGAGTCTGACAACCAAAGTCTGGTTTTATTTCCAGGTAATGAGTTTATGTCTACCAATGGAGTGGAGTTACTAGTCGAGACGTCACGACGATCTCGTCTTCACGTATCATATTTTGTCTTTATCTCAAAAATAACTTTACATATTTGAATAGTTTGGGGAGTTTGGTAGGTAATTCGATGCCGAATAAAATATTTGAATTTTTTTTCTATATATTTTTATATGACACGTTATACAGCACAAATACATCTGAAATACTTTTTTTTTATTTCTTCTCAAGCATGACACATGTAGCTGAAACTCTCAACACATTTTATTTCACATTGTAATGAATGACAATCCCCTAAACACTATTCAAAATTGTTCAGAACAAGTTGAGTTTACTTATTAATTCATTTAGATATTGGAAAAAACATAATACATGAAATTGCCATCTCTGTGACTCCTTAGTCATTCACCCCACAGGTTTAGAAAGCAACATTTAATTTATAAACTCACACTGATCACAATGATCACAACAATACCACTTGGTAGAATACTCACTGAAGGTGTTGTCAAGAAATAAAACCGGTGTAGGTATGCGAGACGTATTCATTTGAGTTAAAGCAGAATAAAATTCGGCTGTCAGCACCACAAAGTTATATTCTGGTAATTTATACTGACAAGAGTATCTTTTTCAGAAATAGTCCCTTGATAGAATGAGACAATCAACGCCTGAGAAATCACAGAGCATTCTCTGTGTTGTATCCATTTGCAAGGCCGTAGAAAAACAGTAGCACTGAAAGCTATTCAAGTGAAACAGAGGAACTTAGTTATGATGAACTAAAAGTTGCTTGGTTGGCTTTCGATAGGTTTATTGATTTTCTCGGTATCTTTCTATAAATTTTCAGATTTGAACCATGAAAAAGTTTTGTATCGCCATTTTGAAGTCACCAAGGATCCAATTCTCGATTCATAGGGATTTATTTTCAGACCTATAGAAAGACATACACCGATATAAAACGAATGTGTTCAACTGCAACACAATATCAACATTGTTCCAACTCAAGAATGTCCCTCTCAGGTTGGAAACGATGGGGGAAAAAACCAGAGTGGCTGATGGGTTGATCAACATAATTGGTCTGGTGCAGTATACAGCGCAGTATATTTTTCCTTGATCCGATCCCTTTCTACCGAATTTTTTTTATGTTACTGAGATAGTTTGTATCAAGAAGGTAGAATGTATATGTAATTCACTGGATTATTTGTTGGTACTCGAATATATTATTATGTGAGAAAAATTGAGAAATCAAGTGAGTAGAAACTTTTCCTACAGATCAAATACCCTAATAAAAAACTGATATTTTTGCACTTGACGCGCGTTTCGCCAACAAGGTTAGCACCTTCAGGAGAATAACTAGTGACATCGTTCTGGGTTTGCAAAACGTATTCATTTTAGTTAGGGCAGAATCAATATCGGCTGTCAGCACCACAGAGTTATGTTCTGGTGATTCATGCTACCAAGATTTTTTTTTTCAGAAACAGTCCTTTTTTATGTAAAGAGACAATTACAGCCTGAGAAATCACTGAGCATTCTCTGTATTGTGTTCATTTGCAAGGCTATAGAAAAACAGTAGCGCTGAAAGCTATTCCACTGAAACATCAGAAGGAGGAAAAGTTCCAACTTTTACACCAAAGGTTCCAATTTCATCGTTTATTTACAAATGAGTAGAGCCAACAATGCTCCAATCGCTCCTTGGTGCGGAGAATGTTGACAGCAAATGATCAGAATTATAAAATATTTTTCGCACCATAATTTGGAAAAATCATCATGAAGTTACGAAGAACTAATGGCTGTTATAATTGACTGCTCGGCAAACATCAATGATAGACCCTTCACTTATCAATCAGTGAAGAAGTTAATAAGTTTCAATTTTGATAAAAATACTCCTGATTTGGATTTGGTTGATAGAAGTTATTTGGTATTTCTAGAAACTCCGGATTGACTTCGTAGTCGAAGCAGCATCTGGTTGAATTGATCCTCACTACTGAAAAAGGGTAAAAATAGAATATGTCGCACTTGTCGGTAATTACAATGCAAAATGGGTTAATTATGGCCAATGGAAAGAAACTATTTCCTGAAATTGATGAAATAAAAAGATTCAATACAGAACAAGATAATTCATTTGTACCATGCAGGTTTTGTTCACTGTTTCAAAGGGGGGAAGAAATTTGAATATGTTCATTTCACTACTTTGATATTCGTTTCTACTCCTGCTATAGAAATTAATTTTTTTCATGAGATTTATTGCATCTACCAGCAATCACTTGTTGATGTCAATGTTGAATAAACTGAAAAAAATCTGAATGTTACAATCAAATTTAAAAAAATAAATCGTGAAAGTCTACAATCTTTGAAAAAAATAAATCATTCTAAAATACAACATTATGGATTTAATTATTTGTATGTTCGTTCCTACTCTTCCTATTCAAACAATTTTATTTTATAAACTGTCATAAAGTATCATCACTTCAAACATGGATCAACGCGACACATGCATAAGTATTTTCCAAACGATCACTAACGAACCTGGAAGGCACAGTCAAATTTCCAAAACAATTCATTGGATTTTTAATCGGACCGCCGACAGTCATTTATTTTTCTTTCACTCACCTAATGAATTTCTATAATTAGGTTATTCGTCATTCTATTTATACGCTCCGAAATAATATACAGTTGTCGCACTACTATTCCTCTAGGAGCCATCACTGCCGCCTCAATATTCCTTTCCGTGATTTTCAGATAACTGAAAGAAGTTATTTACAGAACCAAAAGTAAATATAGAGTGGGTACCTATTTCGTCAAAGCGCTTTAGGTATGTAGGTCGTAAACATATGAGAAAATGACATGAAAAAGTTATTGGTGTGAAATAAATGTCATGAAAGATAGGAGACGCAATTTGATGAAAATTTTCCCATTTTTACAATTACAACTTTTGATTTAACTTGCTATGTATGTTATGTAACTATGGTTGTTAGACGTCACTCTGAATCCAAAATGATGGACTTCTGAAGGTGGCGGATAGTTATTTTAACCAATGCACTCTCAAAATATGAGTAGGTATCAAATGAAAAGAGACGTTACTTTTAATCTAATATGGCATACTTCTGAAGATGGCAGATTTCTGAAGATGTGGACTAAGATTTTCATGCTTTCTCACAATATGGGTATCAAATGAAACGATTTTCTGATGATACGAATTTGAGTTGAACTTTTTTGCTCCAATCAGTCTGATTTTTGAACATGAGGAAAGATGTGATACAGACAACGTGGTCTATAAGCAAAACAAATGGAAAAACATGGCATGAAATTAATAATGCCATGTTTGGTTAAGTATAAATTAGTCAACCAAACGTAAATGTCATTTAAAGGGATCGATACTAAAAATAGATGGCATTAGTGAGCTCGTTTCCAGATCTTCTGTATTCAGTTATTCATTATTTATTTATTCCGTTGACTGAAGATGGGAACGAAACGTTCAATAACATTGATTTCATGGAAGATGTTATTATTTTCTGAAATTCTCTATTATTGAGATTCTCTAGAATCTCTATCTTGCTACAAGAAATTCATAGATGCTGTACAAATTCTGAATAACGTTCTTCCTTTCAAAGTTTCCGCTGACCCTTCCCACTTAATATATACCCCAAGTGTTCGAAGAAAGCCGATCTGACAAACGACAGTGTCCTGACTTAGAATTTTATTTCAAGAGTCAATATCAACCAAGTAATCAACTGACAACGAACTCATACAGACATAAACACTTTGCGAGTTATTCGAAATCGTATATACATTAACCATGATCAAATCAAAATATACTTTATTGTCAGAAGATTTTGCATTCCATTAACAAACATTTTTCAGTATAAATATGGTTCTCTGTAGTGTAGAGGTTAGCACATTCGCCTTTGAAGCGGAAGAGCGGGGTTCGATTCCCCGCCAGGCCACCGCGCTGGGAAATCGCACGTTAAAAGGTAAGGCCTCGTTGATCCCTTGCTCGCACAAGTTTCGACATTTGAGGATTGACGTTCTTCAGCTGGTTAACGGAAAAGAACGAAAATGTAAACATAACTAATGGTGTATAGTAGTATATTTCAGATATTTTTTGGAATAGCCCCCAGTCTTTCGGTTCTTGAAAACCTGAAAAAATAGTACTTTCAAAAGATCAGGACTCATTATTTTTAGTCACCAATATCACTGTACACATCATTTCACCCCCTCAATAATTTTATCCGAACATATTCGTATTTTGGATTGAAAACTCGATTTGAAACTTTTGAAATGTTAGGTTAGGGGAATTTACCAGTACATTTACCAGGATATATAACTGTACCAAGCGATTATTATATTGCATTTTAAGCAAATTTGCCAACTATACATTGCCTTGTTTTTCGTGCAACCACAGTACCATATTAACAAAAACCAAAAACCCAACACAATAAAAATATATTTCTTACCTTTTCGGGAATTTTTCTTTCCATTGCGTTTAATACTAATAGACAAACTCCCAAAACTACAATCACAAAATATATCTTGACCAGTATCACCTCGTAAAGTTCTCGTGTTCTCGACTCGACAGATCAGATACAAGAAAAAAAATAAAAAACGCGGGCAATAGGCAGAGCAGATCGCAAAACAACGACACAAGGAACGAAACACTGTCAAACGTCTAACTTCATATTCTAATATTCTGTCTGGGAAACCTCAGATTAGGTATCCTTTTTTGACATATATCACTAGATAGAGACAGAATTGCACCAACATACATGTGTACAACCTCGACAAAAAAAGTATTTCTTATAAATTCTTATTCACATTATATTGATATGAAGGAATAACATTAAACGAAATATAATATCAACGAGACGCATACATTTTAAATACATTGAAACAACAAAGATGCAACATTAATCAAATACTTCATTTCAATCTATATTTAACATTATTTATACATGCGTAAAGAAACATCAGTCAGAAGTTTTATAAGTAGGTTTATCAGATATTCATAAACAAAACATTTCTAATTGAAGTTATTACAATATAGATGGTATGTTTGTGAATAATATTAGAAAACATACAAAAAGAAAACGTTAAAACATGTTTTTTAGATGTATGTTTCTCAGTGGGTGAAAACTGACATTTCACAAAAAAAAAAATGAAACAAGTACAAATGCAATAGAAACAAAAGGGAATAGTCGTTATTTTTTCAATGATTCATTAAAATACTCTTGTAGGCTATGTTATGGTCTATCAGCAAAGTTCTAACGGCTTTCTTGAATTGTTCGTTATTGGTTAGATTTGCAGACCTTACATCTATTGGTAAGTGATTAAATAATTTTCCATCACTATAAAAAATTAAATTCTTGATCAATGTCGAGTTGGGTTGGGTTGGGGTAAATATGCTATCACGAGTAGCATAAGGAGACAAAACAAAGTCAAACTCCGTTTTATGTTTGAACACCAGGCATACAGTTTCGAGAATAAACAGTGCAACGACAGTTGAAATCTTATTGGCCGCAAAATAATTTCTGCATGATTCCTTAGGTTTGACTTCACAGAGACACCTTACTGACTTTTTCTGCAATATCAACAGAGAACATTCAGGTTGAATATTACGAAAGATCAGGCAAAAAGTCATGAAAAAAACGCATACATAATATATTATTTATGCCAGTAAGGAACATATAGATTCTCCCAAATGATATTCCGTACAGAGTCGTGCAAATTTTTGGGTAGGAATTAATAGAGCTTTCATTATGAGAAAGGCAATGCTGGTAAAATAGTCAAAGAAGGGTGGACATTCGAAGCAGGAGCGGAACCATTGGGAGATAAATTGAATATCGTTCGGAAGCTATTTAATATGCGAATCATCATGATCCTGCAGATAGATATTGAGACTGAGAGGGAGTTCTGCGAATGATCAGAAAAAATACAATAGGAGATCACAATACAGCCTTCATCTGGTCAGTTTCAACCAACTGAATACCCTCGAACGGAAATACTTCTGATAAACTCATCTGCGAAATGTCCGGAAAATGATAACGCCATATAAATATTCCTTAATACAACTAGAAATGATACCCGGCGTTAATTTTAACAAAAACAAATTCTATCAAATAATCGAATCCGATTGCAGGTTTTTGATGTTATCGAATGAAAATAATCAGACCTTCTATGAATAAAGTAGTTATTGATATAAAGCGTTTCCACACTTTGAGTCTCTTCACGATGAATATGTAATGAATTTGGCAAATATGTGTCGTTTCAATCAAGTTGCGCTTTGAAGTGACCTTAGTGTGCCTGTTTTGAAAGTGAGAGTGTCAATATTAGCATATGCTTGCTGATTGTTTATACATATATGACTTAATAATGTATGCTTGATTGTCATCTTCACGTTGCCATCGGGTAACCATCATTGGAGACATTTTGACAGCAGAGCAATAAAACTGCATGCACTGATATCAATTGAACCAAGAATATGTTTGCTTACTGGTTGGATATTAGGACAGTGGTGACTGATTTAATTCTGGAGAAAGGAATATAAGCTAGTATTGTTCCCAAACCATGGGATGTGGTTAGGAATAATAGATCATTATTTGTTAGTCTGAAAAGGAAACCAAAATGCATAACTTATCAGGAAAGAGTCATAGAATTGGCAATACATTCCATAAATAGAAATAAAATAGGAACACACTGCCTTATATTCCACTTAATCAATCAATTGATTCAGATTTTGCTGAAGTTCAAATGAGATATATATGAGTAGGAATAGAAAAAAGAAAAAATAAAAACCGTCGAGTTATGAATCAGCATTCGATTGTTTTGTTTCCCAGTTATGAGATAGTTTTCTGTTGAGTGTTGCGATATTCATTTGTGTATTTGTCATTACACCTAAAATTGAGCAGATGATATTGAAAAATAAATCAACGCTTATCACGGAACGTTTGAAAAAATGAATTTCGTATTCTGGTTTTCAACAATTAGATTAATTATAAGGTTCTGAATTATTTCATTTATTCCATGGAAATATGAAAAACAAATCCATGTTTGATGAATATGGTTCAAATATGTACTTCAACTATATTTTGAACAGCTATGAATCTTCCACAAAAAGCCCCAGAAGTATAATTGTCTCATCCCTGACGGTTGGAAGTATGAAGCTATTGATAACACAAGCCTCACCTTTTGTAGGGTAGCAAAATTCAGATACTGAAAAAATGTAAATACACCATTCATCGACATTTTGAAGTATACTGCTCTGTTTCTGAGATTTTTTCTGTCCAATTTATATACCAAGTACAAATTCTGATTCGGATATACAGCATTCATAGCAAATAAAGCAAAATTTGAAAATATAATGTCACAGGAATATCAATGAATTGACAGACAAGTTGATTTTTTCGCAAAGGTTGTAGTGTATCTAGTGACACTGTTCCTGGACTTAATCTTTTTTCACTTCATGGGGTAGATTTCTTATGAATGTTATGTATTTGATGCAAAGTTCGTAAGATTGATATGCAACTTGAATAAGAAGTGACCTGTAAGAGATTCATCATGTGTCGGGCAATATTAAAAGGAAGAAGCTGTTTCAGACAGTCCCTCTCTTTCTTTGTGGATGAATCAAACGACTGTGAATAAAATATTATAAACATATATCAATAAAGAGTACTTGCTGAATACCTGATGTAACCTCTTTCATCGCATTTTTGAATTATCTTCTTTTTCTCCATAAAAAATCTCAAATATCGAAACACATACGGATATCATAGTTTGGAGAAAAAATAATATTTTTTCATTTTTTAGGGTATGGAACGATCTAATAATATTTTTTTATCTTTCATGAACATTTTGAGTCTGTGAATACCCAAATTAGCTGAACTAAAATAATAAAAATCGTGAGGACCTATTGCGCGGAATTTTGATGTTAAATTCCTAGTTATAACCCTACCCGAGCTTCGAAGAGAAATTGTCGACAATTCATAAATAGTTTTGAATGGGATTCAGTGCAAAATGCTGCGATAGAAGTAGGAAACTGCTTCCCAGTCTAAAGACTTGCTTCGAATATTCTGAAGGATTCGAGCTTGAAGAATCTGATTTTTGATGTCTCAAATACCGTAGAATGCAGTTGGCAATTGAACGAAGCGAAATTTGATGGAATTAAAATTACTGGTCCATCCGAAAACTATCGTAATTTCCATATTCAACCCCATGAATATCATCTTTTGGGCTTATCTGGTTACACCCGATACCGTTCACAGATATCAATGAATTTTCTGAAAGTATTTCAATAGGTTTGATTTCTGTTATAATAATAAACGCCAAAACTAAACTCTCTCAACGCTGTCAAACTGGTTTATTCCAAGATATTATTCGGTGTGGTCAGGAGCTGAATGCTTAATATCCTCAAGATGTTTTACGTTCACATTTTCCGAAAAAATAATGTTTGTTGATTATTTGAAATGATTGTGAGATATGTTGGGCACCAAGATAAAAATACCCCCAATCCCGTAGAACAATATATATCGGGTCCTTTAATTTTTTAGTCTTCACTTTGCCTCTTTCAGTTATAGAATGCTGGAATGGAGAAGAAAAAAAAAAGAAAATTGATCGAGCAAAGTTTCGAGTTGAATATAAATACGACGTTTCGATTACTGATAACCATCCGCAGTCGCCTCCAGGAAGCGTTTTTGATGAATATGGAGTCAAAAATACATCAATTCCGGGATGCGATTTGTATTTATGTTTTATCTGTTAATCAGAGAAAACGCAAATCAATTTGGTTGTTTTCTGATCAAAAGAAACACTTTCAGAATAGATGCAGGAGAGAAGCTTCAATATGCATAAACTGATGCACCTATAAATTACACTTATTGAGAAACATGTTTATTATTGTGAAAATAACCCGTTCTCGTAAATCTGGACCCGTTTCTTGAATCCTAGATAATGTTTCGCAAAATTTTCAAAGTCTCCTGTCCTTTGTCTTCTTCTGTTTTATTTTACTTTTCGTATTTATATATAACAGCAGTTTTCACGTTATCGAGAAGGAAACTTCTCAAAAAACTATCGTAACGATAGTAAGTATCTTCTTTTCATATTCTGAAAATTTAACTCAAATGCATATTTTTGCTAAAATAGTTCAATTCGATTCACCTATTTCCAAAAACAACACCTCTGGTTCAGTCATCATTCCAACTTCTCAAAAAACTATCGTAACGAAAGTATCTTCTATTCATATTCTGAAAATTTAACTCAAATGCATATTTTTGCTAAAATAGTTCAATTCGATTCACCCATTTCCGAAAACAACACTTCTGATTCAGTCATCATTCGTCAACGAAAGAATTTTATTTCCAAAATTTAGTCATGACGAAATGAACCTTTGAATTAAGCCTTTGTCGAGAATGGAAGCTGCCTTAAATAGGTATTTTTGATATTATCTACAGTATAACTTCATCATC
Source organism: Zygogramma bicolorata (assembly GCA_032362365.1). Taxonomy (NCBI): domain Eukaryota; kingdom Metazoa; phylum Arthropoda; class Insecta; order Coleoptera; family Chrysomelidae; genus Zygogramma; species Zygogramma bicolorata. Next base: position 70,266 of record JAVJAQ010005218.1, read on the forward strand.
GTTCAATATACTCCTTTATACCACAAAGTATGTTTTGTGTTTATTAGTGGATAATTTGAAGAATCTTAATTCAATTGATTATCAAAATTTCACGCGCTATATTTTTCGATAACTACTTCATCTCAAAGTTCTCATAAAAGATAGTAGCTCTATGCATGATTAAAAAGAAGTTTTCATTTTCTGAGTAAAAAAGCAATTTCACGTACAAAATAAAACATACTTTTAACACGAATATCATACAAAGTTTCGTGAATAGGTGAATTTGATATTCCTATATGAACACATTTTGACATCTTTTGTGAGTTAACTATTTTCATGTTATCGCATTTGCTGTGAAGTGGCCGTGTCAGGTGACGCCGAATCACCTGGTTACCAACACACAGTATTGTTTATAACTCACGCGTTTTATTTGACGTTCTCGCTGGTGTTGATTGTCTTGCATAATGGAGAACAAAAGTGAGGAATTGTGTTTTCCTAACGATATTCAAGAGGCTTAGCAGTACGACATCGAATATTCTGATTTTTTTAGCTGAAAAAATCTTGTTAAAGATACTTTGAACACTAGTGTTTAAAATATTCATCCACGAATTTTGTGTAATGTACCCATTATACGTCTGCTCGATCTCAATAATACCCATTATTCACTAGTGACTAATGAGTTATCATTCACTATTGTCAAAAACTTACCCAATTTTAGCCATAAAGATACTTATATTGTTTCGCCCTAAAAAATCGGTTTTAAGAATTTTCTAGTGTAAACATCCAAATATTTTCAACTCAGTTCTTTACCTACATATAAAAAAAAGGATACAAGGAGCATCTACTCTGAGCTATCCGCGAAAACGAGTGCGCGTGTCATATAGAACAGCTTTTGAATCCAAACCTGTCAACAGTATTGTATGAAATATTTGTTAGAATAAAATGATAGAGTTTCTGGAAATATGTAGGTAATGTAGCGAAATTTTCCAACAGAAAAACTTCAACAAATGTTTTTATTGGTCGTGGATAAAGTATAGTATTCTACTAACGTATAATGGCTATTATTCTCTCGGTGATTTAATATCGTGAATTATAGACATCATTATACGCTCATTGAATAATATACTATTTTGTAAACATCTACTTTGTAAACATCATCTTTCAATAGTCCTGACAACCATTAAAAATTTCACTTTTAATGACACTTGTACAAAAGTATTTATCATATTTTATGGAAAGTTCATTGTCATTTGAAGAAAGTACAATATTTTCCCATATTCTTGTGTTACTATTGATTTTTGAACATAAATGTCAAGCATTGCCTCCCATTAAAATAATACCGATTTCCTGGTATTGTCAAACTTACTGAAGACTTCTTCGAGACCAAGGAAACCCTGCAATCCACGACTTCACCGTTTCGCACTATTGCCACATGAGTTCGGTCAAGGGGAATATGCGTGGGAGTGATAGAACGCGTGACAGTACACGAACTTCGCGGTACAGACTGGAGAAGAATCGGAAAACGCGATGCTACCATCAACGACGCCGAGATGAGACTGTGCACGCAGGATATGGACCAGCGGCTAAGTGTACACAACTTGGTTTGATCTTCGTATGTGGATCTATACATGCGCATGTTTATTAATTCACTAATTAACATGCTAGACGAGGAGCTTTTGTCGAAGACCGTTTCTATGCTCGGACATGACATAAGAGTTAGCGCCTAATACGAGTAACAAGCCAATTACCGAATTTGTTTCATTCAAAAAGAAGGATTTGGAACCCACATTACAATCAAGAATGCCATTAGAATTTGAGGTCACTTCGTGCCGAAGAAAAATTCATTAAAACCATCGTTCTTTCTTCAACAAACTTAATTGAAATGGGCGTAATTCAAAGAATGTGAATTATGTGAATGCGCTTTAGGTTTACTCATTGCTGCAGAGGAGCAACTACTATGGAATATACAATGCAGCACAATAATAATCATACTTTGGTATTTCCGACCGTTAATTAGTAATGTATTCTTTCTTGTACAAACAAAATCATGAGATGATGAAAGGTATCTTTAAAAAAAATCGAAGTAAATATCTGTAAATTGTCCCGAGATCGTTAACCTTGTTCACGGACTTGAACGTTTCTCGTTAAAAAGACTGTTATTTTCAGTCTCACCACTTTCGATATTCAAGGAACTTCGAGAGCGATAAATGTTATATAGACCAAAGAAAATAGAATTGCAAATTGGTATGTATCATGACGTAAGGAATGGCTCGAAAATGATGAATATAATGAAAATATTGAGCTCCACATTCGAAAAAATTCTGCTATTTTCAGAAAAAATAGATATTGAACAAAAATCGCATATTTCTTTTAAATATTTCATAATTAAATTATCTACCGAACAAGATAGATCTGAAAACTGCATGTCTGATATTTTTGTGTATGTTCAAGAGTAAAAAAGCGGAAAATATGCTATTTTTTGAATGCTCACCATACATGTGAAAAGTCGTCTGAACTCCCTAGTTACCCCAAAATATATGCGAACACTTCTTTGGAATAGATCTTATAGTTTTTGCACCAGATGAAATGACCACCAGTGATTTTTTTTTATTTTTATCGCATTGATGTCAGAGTTAAAATTATGTTCATTATTCGACGCTGATATTTTTATACATCCATGGTCCCCAAACACTTCAATTTCACCATTTCAAAAAAAATTTGAGGATGATTTGAAAAATCCAACAAAAATAACCAATTAACCAAAAGAGGTACCAAGAGATTGGAGCGGTTCGATGAAAAACGTGAATTACTACCAAAAAGATGGATGGAATATGTAAAATTTTTTGAAGGAAAACTTTCCTTTTGTTTGTATAGTTCAGCAGATATAACCGGTCCAAGATGACAAGTCTTCTCGACATAATTATCAACCATGAAACAACGAATAAGAAAGAATGTAGGCTTTCACAGCCGGTGTTGATACATCGCCAAGTTTTTCGGGTTCAAGGGTCGTGTCGTGGAGTTCCAAGACACGGCTCAAGCTCGAAAAACTTGCGATGTAATGAATAAGAATTTATATATCACTTGCATTTTCTGAAGAAATTTTCGGCATTGATTTTACAAAAAATATAATGGAGGGAAGAGAATTCTGATAGAAAGTGTTCCATTCAGAAGAAACTGTTTTTCAATAGATGCAGTAACTGATCGGGGAAGATTAAAAATCTGCACTACTACACTCGTATATATTCCGATATTAGTTCTTAGTTTTTCAGATTGTGGAAGATGAGGAACCAAAAATCTTACGAAGAACGTTAGAAGAATGTTATCAAATTTTATATATTAGGTTTGTTCTAGCAACACATTTGACCGATTGGGAATTGGTCTGAAGCAGTCAGAGGCATGCGCAAAATGAATTTCGCTCTCCAATATTCATCTTGCGCATGCCTCTGACTGCTTCACACCAATTTCCAAACGGTCAAATGTGTTGCTAGAACAAACCTATTGTATGAATTGAAAATTCAATGGAACCATAGCATTATAAGTGAATAATTATTATGTATACGAATACAAATTGATGCTAAACTGTATGTTACTAGCATAACTATATTAACCCTTCGTCACCTATGTGGGGTGCGACTTACCCCTGATGTTTTTAAAATGTCAATATTTCTCTCATTCGTGAATCCAGCTAGTGTACCGTTTGATATAGAACCAACTGTTCTGTGGTTTGGACCTGTTGAAGAAATGCTCCTTTGTATACCCCACCCCACGTAAACTCTCGATTTTTTGTTTTTGTTGTTTCCCTGGTACCATGTTTGGTTTTTTCCTTGTACCACGTAGTTATTGTGTATATTTGTTGAAAACGATAGTTATAGGCCTCACTTTTTTAATTTTGTTGTTTCGGTGATGTGATGTTTCTTGTTGGCTAAAATACAAGTTCGTTTTCTGTTTTTTATCAATGAATAATAAATGATTCATTGAAATCGTTTTTCCGCTAATACGGTCACCTAGAGAGCCATTCAAAATAAGAAATTTAAAAACAAAAGAATACAATAAATTAAAAATTAAAAAATAAAAAATGGAAATGGGTATGGCATACCCCAGATATGTTTTCGGTTACAATTTTTTTTACGTAGGGGAGGTAGGGTTGAATGCGCCACTCTTAACTAACATTGACCCCTGTTACCCGAAATATACACAATACCATCAATAAGAGTGTCAGGATTTATTGATGGAACCCTAAGAATTGCATTCCTTTTACTTCAACATCTATTCAAAAAATACTCGTCAAAATCGTTGAGATATTAATCGAATAATATCAATAGCACGCTTTCGTTCTGAAGCGTATATTTCAGGTAGCGATTCGTCTCACGTCGCGTACTGTGAAACACTCTCACTTTCCATCGTTAATTGAATTTCTGATTGTATATACCGGTGCAAAAATATTTACGTAAATACCTTCAAAAAGTAAATGAGAGTTGCCTCCGAATGAATTACTTATTGTTTCACGATAAATAGTTTTGACGTTGACGTTCGTCATCTTTGGTCAATAATATTTCATCGAAATGAAAGTTTTTAAATAAAATGAAGCATCTTCTCGTATTATTTTGCGGAAAATTTAAGTTTCCATTTGAGCCGAAAAATCTGTCCATAGCTTACTTTGTCATAGTTTGTTTTTATTCACTCTGATAGTTGTTGAGAATTGCAAGGAATCCAAGGAACTATACAAAAATCAACGCCAAATAGTCAGCTTCTATGGCATTATTGCGAAATAATACGATTTTTTTCCGCTGGTGCAAATCAGGAAAGACCTCGTTCAACCAACATATCGAATTCAACAATATTTCAAAATATCACTTTGTGTTACTCTGAAGTTACAAAATCTAAGTTTGTAAAGGGATCGGACTATTTCTCACCATGAAACAAGCATTGAATATGAGACGTGCAGATTTCAGACCAATTCTGTTTGGTAGAGAATTATATAAAAACATATTCATAGGTTTACTTTTTACCCAATTAGCGTATTCATAGAGTAACGGTGAAAATACAAAATACAAGTATTAATTTTTTTATATTCTGATTCGCACGAGAGAGAACTCTAGGAATGTACCAAGAACACAGCATGAACCAACGGACAGAAGATACGTACAAACATCAACTTTGACTATTTGAAGTTCATAGGCAGACAAAATGGATTGCTTTTCACTGAATAAAATCAAGGAGTTTGAATGAATGTTTTGGTGCTATAGTCGGGCCGTTCAAAAGATAGAATTCACGGACGCGTGAACAGTGAATGCCTGCATCTATATATATCCTGCGCGGCGTACGATCCCACGCCTTCTAAACTGACATAAATGAAGAACTGTTTGCACTGTAATGTTCTCATTTGTGCATTGTATTTTCGTGTGTTACGTTAATTCGATAACGTGATCATTCTATCTTTTCAGCGGCTACACTATAGGCCCTACACATGAGAACAATACACCAAGCCTGGACATCTGTGCCTTGTATATCATTAGAAGCTGGCGAGAAGTGAAGTATTTCTTCGCACGAAATAGAAATCCAAGTTTCTGGGAAGCACCTTCAGCGATCGATCTCACATAGTTTTTCCATGAGATATTATCACTGACCTCAATTCCTAGCAACAATATACTTTGTAGGAATAGTTACTCCTGACATCTGAATATTGGATAAAGATAGATTGGCTTTTTTCGAGAAGAGACGTGTCTGAGTTTTCCCACAATCAAACTTCACCAAGTTGAATTTGCCCCAGTGATTATTTTCTATTTGGAGATCGATATTTCCAATTATTCATCAATCGCGAGCGATTTTCGCCAAAACTCATAAACGTCATATTACAACCATATTTCACTGGTTTAGGGTGAAACGCTCTCAATATAACACTTGTTTTCTGTAATACGATGCTATCTATCTACGTGATGAACGTAGTGATTCTGCAGCGGTATCTCATACAATAGTATATCATTGTTTCGAATCATGCCTAGAAAAGGTGGTGTTATGAGTCATGGCCCCCTGGATCCTTGTTTGCTTTTCATTCCTCGATTTGTTTCAGTCTATATCTGTTCTTAAAAATCAAATCTGAACCAAACCCATAAGACTATCTTTTTCAATACATGCTTTGAGCATTCTTCAGATTGAGAGTTAATTCAGGCAAGTTAGCTAAAATAAATGAAAAAAATGCGAAGTTGCCGAAATTTTGCATGGATGTTCAAAATTAATAATATTCCCAAGAATTGATGAGTCCCGAGCTGGAAAGGTTGTGCTCGAGCCGCCATATTGAAAAAATGGGGTAAACTAATTTTTCGCAAATAAATTGAAACTTCCACATTTAATCACCATACTTTTCATCTAAAAAGCATCAGAATAAGCAGGATCATCCTTCTCAATAATATCGCCGTGATTTTATTAGTTATTCTTGATTTCCTCAGAATGGGATTCCAAATTCTGTTTAGATTCAACGCTTCTTCCTTTCTGTTAAAATTGTCCCCATGTTTTTTCCTTTCTGTTAATAATAATAGAGATCCAGAAACATGCGGACAATTTTAACAGAAAGGAAGAAGCGTTGAATCTAAACAGAATTTGGAATCCCATTCTGAGGAAATCAAGAATCTCTGATAAAATCACGGCAGGTAGTGCAGCAACTAATAATGATGATTATTCCCCGAACCCGACAGAAGTAATCAACACTCCAGACTACCTGCATCAACATAAATACGCCTTGAGATATCGAAACGCTTAGTCATCGGAGATGAGTAAGCCTCTGAAGAAGCTGGCCACTCGCGCTAGCGAAACGTCAGGAAGAAATTTCAAAGAACGACGGCCTTCAAGCCCGAAGAGAAGTAGTTATACTAATCTCATAAAGAGCTGATTTTTTTTGTTTTCCTCATCCCGCTTGTTTCGTTGAAGAGGGAGAGCGGATACGGTGCAAGTTCATATTCGAAATATTCCAAAAGATATTCGTCGTGCTTTATGGCTATGAGCATTCTTTGAAAAATAATCATGCTCACTTTTTTTCACTTTCCCCAATGCTTCACGCATAGCCTCTACAGCGAAACTGGCAAAAGCAGATTAAGCAGATGTTGTTGGACCCGTGCGGCTCATTGCGCATATGGGAAGCGCAGAGGAGGTTTATATCTGAGTCGTATGGTCGAGCTCACTTCGTACAGCTCGGGACTCTTCGGAATGTAAAAGAGCAGAAATTCCTCTACTAGAATACGTATTTTTCAAGAACATCGTATTTTTTCTGTTATTTCGCGAATTTTCAGCTATTTTGCCTACATTAAGTATTGTTCTTTGTTCGTTCTAAAAATTGTTCGTTTTCGTTAACCAGCTGACGAACGTCAACCCTCAAAAGTCGAAACTTGTGCGAGCAATGGATCAACGAGGCCTTACCTTTTAACGTGCGATTACCCAGCACGGTGGCCCGGCGAGGATTCGAACCCCGGCCTTCCGCTTTACAGGCAGATATGCTAACCACTACACTACCGAGACCACAAAGTATAGGCGTAATAACTCAATTATACAGTATCAATATTTTCTAGAGGAATAATTTTTTGATTTGGTTCAAATTTGTGGGCGACAAAATCATTTGGAAATGTTGTGAACGGCATAAATTCTTGAGGTGTGTGGATATTTTGATCGGAAAATACAAAAATCAATTGAATTTTGGTGCATAGACTGGTTCGTTATTGCACTAATGTAATAAAAATATTTCCACTTCAGCAATACTATAATGGTTTATAGAAAAAACTTTCATTTTTAATTCATCTCTTACTTATAATTCAAGGAAGTTTGTCGAAACCAATATAAACCTTCATTTACGACAATTTGACATTTACATTCCAGACTTAAAAAAGAAAGAAGGCGAGATTTTCCAGTTACAAACTTTGCGAGTCCTCCAAAACGAAAGCAGTAGCTTTCCATACTGCTCAATATCAATAAGGTGGACTATCCAGTGTTGAGTTAGAAAGAGTTGACAGTATAAAATTGTTGGGGCTATTATTAGACAGCAGTCTCAATTTTCGTCAGCATTGCGATAATCTCATTAAAATACTTAATAAGCAGTGTTATCTGTTAAGAAATCTAAAAAGAATTCTGGACAACTCTGGTCTACTTCTATATTACCAAGGACAGATACAATCAAGAATCAACTATGGGATGATTGTCTGGGGAAATTCTCCACATGTACACAATGTTTTTGAAACGCAAAAAAGAATTATCAGAACCATAGCAAACGCATCACAAACAACATCGTGTAGAACATTATTTAAAAAGTTTTGCATTTTGCCTTTACCAGGTCTCTACATTCTGGAAGTTTTGTTGTACATCCATAAAAATAAAGAAGTTTTCAAACAGAACCAATTATTTCATGAATATAATACCCGCACTAAAAATGATTTTCACATACCCAAAACATGATTGTCTCTGCGTCTGAACTCGTTTGAGGTTTTGGGGTTGAGATTGTACAATGCACTTCCGGAGTCTTCCAAAATTATAACCAAGGAACAAGTATACAAACACAAATTAAAACAACTAATTTTTGAAATTTGCCCCTATAAAATCGATGAGTTTTTTTCCTACCTACATAAGTAAGAAAATGGTGTGTCATTTTTTTTATCATAGCTGCTTTGTTCTTCCACTGGATTGTTTTATACCTCTTGTTAACTATGACTGTATATGTTATATAGTTAGTTGTATTTTATATCTGTATTTGATATGTACTGACTTGTCCAATTGCACTTTTGAGCTCGATAAAATGGATCAATAAATTGAATCTGAATCTACAGAAATGCTAACGCTATCTCAAGACGAAAGCATTGCAATCATAATTTATTTTGTAATAGTGGAATATTCAATAATTGCCTGAATACGATGTTTATTAACATCATAATTTGGAAAAATAAGCTGAGTTCTGTTCAAAAGATGCTCGAAATGGCTGCCTTTGAACTTCTTGACATAAAAACAGCCCCTATTGGATATTTCAAGCCGTACTTTCGAACAACGGAACGTCGATATTTCTTCTACTATTTCATAAAGTTAAAGGTCGATATATGCAGACAATTATCAAATGTTCCATAATATTGTAGTAGGTGAAGATATTGGTTCAATATTCTAGGGTTATACAGTATTCGTCAGCAGCTTCGCCATCTTGACATTTCCATATGTCAATTTCACTCCAAAACCTAGTTTTCATGCATCAATTTCATTAGTCCAACTTTTAACTTTTTTGAGTTGACCCGTTCAAAAAAGAAAAGGGGAAGGACATTGAAGAAAGCCACTGTATATCGTTTATAATAATAATGTTTCTGCTGTAACTCGTTTTTTTTTGCGAAATATGGATAAATCAACATGGAATTCACTTTGCAAATATTATTCATTGGGTATAAATCTTTGCTTCAAACACTTTTTTCCTTGTCCTCATTTTTCAGTGAATTGTTGTTAAAAATTGTTGTACCTAATCCAGATCGCACATTTTTTGTTTTTCAACTTTTTCATTTCAGCTTTGAACAACGCAGTCCAACAGCTTTTATGAAGATCCATAGAGCTGCCCTGGATTTCTAGGTATAAATCTTAAGGCACTCCACTAAATTGAGAGTTGTTCCTGAGCGGGGAATCGGTCGACAATAATAATGTGATTTGATAAAAAGCAATTGAATTTTCTGCATCGGACATTGAACCAGCTCCATTAACACGAATGAGAATACAAGGCTTGACTAACCATGTATATCTAGAAAGCACTTCTCAGAGTTAATCGATGTTTTTGTCATAAGTAATTCAATAACCCTCGGGGTATTGATACTCCAAGTAGTTATTATGATATTTTGTAGAGAGCGGCTTCTGTTCCCATTCTAAGCTGCTCTATTGATTTATTACCTTCCTGTCTGGTGTTTTGATTCCACGATCGTCAGAGTGTAATCATCGAAAATGGCCATGTTCCATTTTAGATTGATACTGAGATTGCCTGCAAGTCACACAATTATCAGTAAGTCTGCTGGGATAAGTAGCAGAATATACAACCAGAAGCGACTAACATTCAAAATGAACTATTCATGTAAATAGCAATAATTGTCAGAAATATTACTTCTCCATCATTCTCAAATATTGACATTCCTCACAATAGGTTTGAAATAAAGAACATTCTAGTAAATTCAATGAAGAAATTGTGCATTTTTCATCAGAGGCAACCATGCTTCAACGTCACTATCGTGATCTGTCAAATTAATTGTTGGGATTTTTTTATATAAATCTTGAAATATCGAAAAATGATGCCCCATAAATTTTGTCAATATCACCATAAAAATATTTCAAGCTGTGATGGGCATACTGTGAAGAGTTAAACGTCTAATTTTTGCAAAACATTCGGGCAAGTTGCATAACGCCCGTCTTTCATTCGAAATAGTATTCCTGCACGATTTTTATACATTAAACAATGTTTTGGTGTGCAAGTCTGCCAGTAAAAGGGCTCATTCCATCAAAATTGATGTTGAACCCGGGCTAAGAAACAGAATAATCGTCACTATCGTCACTATCATCTTATATCAATATCTTATTTTTTTATTGTAGCCGGCACAAAAGTTACTACCAAACAAGAATTGTTTTTTTTATGTTCACTCAAGAATGCTCGTTTATAATAAAATATAATACAATATAATATAATATAATATAATATAATATAATATAATATAATATAATATAATATAATATAATATAATATAATATAATATAATATAATATAATATAATATAATATAATATAATATAATATAATATAATATAATATAATATAATATAATATAATATAATATAATATAATATAATATAATATAATATAATATAATATAATATAATATAATATAATATAATATAATATAATATAATATAATATAATATAATATAATATAATATAATATAATATAATATAATATTCAGGTTGATAAGTGACCAACAGTTGACTCAGAAAAAAAGAAGAGGTCATAAAATGATCTCTTTTTGTCCTTTGCCGATCTCCTCCAATTATTTTATCAGTAGTGTCATTCTGCTTGTCAGAGCCTTTAGATCCCCACTAACGTAATCACACCAACTTAATTACAAGAACAGGGTACTCAGTTTTATTCTTCCAAGCATCTAGCCTGTCTTATATCTAGGACTTCATACCAGTGTCTTCTTGACGTTGGACTATCTCACTCAGCACTCAGGGCCAGTCTATTTTTATGGTCGAAAATGCCACTCACATATTTTCATTTTTCTTGGCTGGAATTAGCAATTTTGAACACAGCAGCAGAAATCCGGAATGTTGGGAACAACTTATATAAAGGATGGACCAACTTTGCCTCGATGAAGGAGAATTCCGCGCCAATACATCAATTTCCCGCAATCAACCGATCAGCTTACTTCTAACAGCACCCATGCGCCTCAATGTTAGCACCACCCCTTTCCTCCACCATGGGGAAATCACATCTTTATAACCGAGCAGATCTCGAAATGTTGTCAGTCATAACCCGAAAATGATTGTGGATACCATCAATCGGAACGTAGTGACCAACCCAATCTGAAATTTGGTTCAACAATTGATCATATTATTTCATTCATTGCTTTATTCACATTTTTTGGCCAATATTTCATATTCGACATCTCAATTCTCTTGTCAAAAAATTATTTTCTTTGATCAATCAACACTTAAATTTAATTTCGACCAAAAATCCATTTCAACCCTATTGATTAGACTTAAGTATCTTATTTGAAAATACAAGGTGTCGAAAAAGTGAATGACGAACTAGCTTGGCTATATGTGGGTAAAATAAAAGGTTTGGTTGATAACGAAGTTATGCGCTCATTCCTGGATGAATCTTTCCCAAATGTAGACATAAAATGTTTCAAATTGAACACTAAAGGTAAAAACAGTTCTTTCAAACTCGGTGTTACGGAGGCATCTAAACAGCTGTTGCTGAATAGTGATGTGTGGCCTGAAAATGTGGTGCTGAAAGAATTTCAGTTTTTTCTGTGATAATTTCCGTTTTTCCAATGTATGTTGTCATCCCTCTTATTTCAAAATTCTCAACTTGAATGTTCGCAGTCTTAGACACAAAATTGATAAACTCGAATTCATTCTACAATCACTTGACTATCCGGATGTGGTTTGCATAACAGAAACTTGGTGTAAAGAGCACGAGATTACATCTGTTAAACTGACCTCGTATTACCTTTCTGATTATTATTTTAGAAAGGACAAAGATGGGGGTGGAGTGGCCATTTTTGTGAAAGAAAAACATGATTTCCAAGTAAAACTCACAAAAATTGAAAAAATCCAAGACAGTTTTGAATATGCTACAATTGAAATGACTGCTTATCACCTTTCGATTCTCATTTGCTGTCTATACAGATCACCCTCTTCCGAAAGCAAAGTTTTTTTTTATCCAAGATGGAATGCTTGCTAGAATCTTTTTTTGACAAGAACGAAAACCTGACGTGTTTCATTTGTGGTGATTTCAACTTTGATTTTCATGAGAGCTCGAATGACATTAATGCAAAAACACTCCGCAATCTATTTTCCTCTTTTGGCCTTGAACAATGTATCTTCGAATATACAAGAATACAAGGAAATAGCAAATCTACCCTTGATAATATATTTATAACCGGTCAATATAAAATTCAATCAAATGTCATGCATATTGATTTTTCTGATCATGCACTGCAGTATATTTCAGTACCTTGCAGTGATTGTACCCATGATAAATCCCATTATCATCTACGAAGAGATTTCAACGAACAGAATTTTCATTATTTCAATCGTCTATTATCACGTCAATCCTGGGATTTCATTCATGTTCCGGTTATTGATTTTGATACCAAGTTCTCAAAGTTCTATGATAATTTTCTTTGTGCTTTTGATGAGGCTTTTCCTGTACAGTTGCAAAAGACTAAGACTAAAAATAAATCCATCGGCAAAAAACCTTGGATAACTAAAGATATTATTGATGAGGGCATACTTCTCAGGGATATTTTTGATCTAAACAAAAAACATCCTCATGAATGCGTTATAGAACGATATAAGATTCTTCTGAAAAATCATAGGCAAAAAATAGATCACGCCAAGAAACAGTATTTTTGTGGCCAATTCCTACATGCTGAAAATAAATCAAAGGCTGCATGGTCTATAATAAAGGAGAATACAACACACAGTGATGCCTCCAACAAATTACCAGAACATTTCAACATCGGTAATGATAGTCATATTGATTTGGGTTCTTCTATCTCCCAAGCTTTCATCAACTTTTTCGTTGATACAGTTGAGTCATTGGTAAATGATACTAACCCAGTCGGCAATGAATATCATGATAAAAAAGCGAATAGTTTTTTTCTTTACCCGTTAGATGCAACTGAACTTCTTCAAATTATCAAATCTACTTGCTCCAAGGATTCGGTTGGTGCGGATGAAGTGCCAGGAAGTGTTTTAATGAGTGCGGCTGAATACATAGTAGAACCTTTAGTTCATCTGATCAACTTGTCATTCACACAGGGTGTTTTTCCCTCTCGACTGAAGCATGCTATAGTTATTCCAGTGCACAAAAATAATGACAAGCATCATATCTCCAATTACAGGGGTATTGCTTTGCTTTCTCCATTCTCAAAGATATTCGAGAAGTCCTATCACAACAGAGTCGTATCATTTCTCAAAAAATTTGATATTGTTTCTGGTTGTCAGTATGGTTTCCAGGCTGGTTTATCAACGCAGGATGCCATACTTTCTCTCTATAATCATATTTTATCCAACTTTGACAATGGCAATAAAACGCTTAGCATTTTCTTTGATTTGACCCGAGCCTTTGACACTATAAATCATCATCTCCTTTTTGATAAACTCAATGATTTAGGTTTTCGGGGTCCTTGTTTGAACTGGTTAAAGACTTACTTGACTGGCAGAACCCAATCTGTTAAAGTAAAACTCGAAACTGGAACTTATTTTTCTGAAAATCGCCACATTACCACTGGCGTGCCACAAGGTAGTGTTCTGGGCCCCACACTCTTTGTTTTATTCGCTAATGATATTTCTGCATTCAATAATTTTGAGTCTACCGTTCAGTTTGCGGATGACACAACGTTTACAGTCGTAGAAAAATGTTCAATGGGCCTGTCTAACAAAGCAAGTGCTGCTGTGTCGAGCATGGAAAATTATTGTATCAAGAATGGGTTGATTTTGAATAATTCCAAAACAAATTCGGTTCTATTCTCGACTAAAGCAATCGACTACAGCTTACTAGTGAAGTCTTGTGATAGTTCAATAGAACAGGTGGACGTTGCTAAATTTTTGGGCGTTCTGATTGACTCTCAACTGTCTTGGAATCCTCAGATCGACCTTATTTTGAAAAAGTTGTCGAGGCACTGCTTCGTTATATGGAAACTTCGATACTTTGTTCCAACTAGCATACTATTGAGCTATTACTACGCCTATGTCCACTCCACACTGAACTATGGTCTTTTGTGTTTCGGAAACTGCAATAGGATTCAGGAGGTTCTTTTGATGCAAAAAAAAAATTATCCGTACCATGTGTTTTAAAAAATGTCTTGACTCCTGTAAGCCACTGTTTGCAGATTTGAAAATTTTAACTGTTGTGTCGATGTATATCTTCAATTCCCTTATTTACGTCAAGACTCATTGTAAAATGTTCAAAAACAGAGACGATACATGTTTTCTCTCGGGGCATAACCTAAGACAAAATCACAATGTTCTTGTTCCCAATCATCGATTGACTAAAGTATCAAATGGACCTCAAATCTCATCAATAAAATTATATAATAAGCTCCCAATGTCGCTAAAGCAAATTGATAACATTAAGACTTTTGAAGGTGAAGTTAAAAATCTTCTCTATGAAAAGGTTTTTTATTCACTCAGTGATTATTTTCAGGCGGATCTTGAATCATAGTTAATGTAAATTGCTCGTTCTGTGAATAATTTTATGTATTGCAATGTTGTTATTTCATATTCTATAAATTTGTGTATGTGTTTTTTTTAATGATATGTCGTCCCATGTGTTTAATTTTGTTAGTATTTAGTCTTATATTATAAACTTGACTGTTTCCATGCTTTTTGAAAAAGTCTACGGAAATAAAGAATTTGAATTTGAATTTGAATTTGATTTGTATTTTTATACTTTTATGCTTTCGTTATTAGCAACAGATTTCAATAGCGTTTATTACTGTACTTGACTCACATAAGACAATAAATATAGTTGGAGAGTATAAATCAGAAAATTTGACGTGAATATGAATAAAAACAAACGATGGTAAACATGGTGAAAAATGTCTATGCTCATATTTATTTGACCCAATTTGATAGTGAATACATTCATTTTGAGTTCTAGTTAGGTGCTAATAAAAATCACATGGCTTTTTATCTTACAAAATTTGCTAAAACCGGTGAAACAAGTGAAAAACCTTCAATATAGATCTGGAGATTTGTTAATTCGTTCATTCCATAGATGAAATCCTCAACAGTTGATTGCTTTTTCTCGAAGAATCAAATTCGTATGTTCTCAAAGTATCTCCAAAGTATCCCTTTTACATTTTGCCTACTCGACAACTTTGAGGTCGAGGCTGTGATTATCACAAATAATTATGTAACTGAAACCATCACTTGAAATACTCTCCATGTTAGGAGAAAAGACAATAGATGAAACGCAACAATAGAACTGTTTTCTTAGACCAACACCAACTTCCAATGACTCCACACGTTTCTTCCTTTCTTTAGATTTTCTAGAAATGCAAACAAACTCTGTAGCGTTGTCTCTTACGACGGCGGATTAGCACCATTGCGAAAATAAAAAATCTGTCAATTGAAAGATTCAATCTGGGAATTGCAACCTTCAATCTGTCAATTGACAGATTCAATCTGGTAATTGCGACTTTTATGAAAGATCTTGATTAGGGTTCAAATTGTTACGTTGAAACAATGTCACATTATCATCATGCAACCAATAACGTCAAGAGTTACCTAACTTTTCATGGATCATATTAGCAGTGGTTGGAATTTTAAAGCATATTCAATAATCTCATTCATAATAATTCAAAGCTTTTTGGTATTGAATGTTTTCATTATTCAAAAAATTTCATTCAAGGTATTGCAGCCAAAGTCATAAGCTCATCAGCAAATTCAAAAAAAATAACAGAGAGGCCTGTACCTCACCCAAGGAACGTTATGGAAACAAAATACTCTCATTTTATTGAATCGCATTGATTCATTTTTAAATTTTCCCCCAATAATTGAAAGAGTCTGCTTCACAACTCAGAAAATTATTGGATACAGTCAAAAAGAATTGGAGGGCTTTGAACAATTCAGGACAAGAAGTCGATAAATGGGATTTACTTTATATTCACTTTATATAAAATAAACTCGATTTCAATAGTTAAGTTGGCAGTTGAGTGTTGAAGCAATAGTTTTCCAGGAATGAAGAACTTCTTGAATTTTTGGATTTTTCGGAACCAGAGGTCGACAGAATTGTGAATTCTATTCATTTGATATAAAAAGTGTCAATTGACAGATTAAAAGTAGCAATTGTCAGATTGAATCTGTCAATTGACAGTTTTTTTATATTTGCAATAGCACTAATATGCCGTCGTAGTCTCTTGATTCCTGGTTGAAATGATGGAATTTGAAAGATATCCATCCATTAGAGGCACACACTCTGCCTGCGCATGATGACAACTGTTTAGTTAAGTTATTCAGTTATTATTTATCCACAGTAATCAGTATGGTAAGAATTTATTTCTACCAACTATTTCTATATTCTATACCTTTGTTACAGCCTAAGAAACATACCTAGAGAGTAGGAATGGACTATGTACTTCGTTATTTTCTTACAAAAGAAGGTGGTGTTATGTATGCCGGGCAAAATTGAGGGGCTCATTTAAACCTCTATTTGTTGAGCGTAAAATACTGACTGTTGATTCGATATACATTCTGGAAACTCTATCAATCATTCACTGAAACGGAACAATCGCAAATAGTACTTGCAGTAACAGATACAAGACACAGCTGAAGCTTCCTACTTCATTTACGGACATCCAATAAAATTTGAAGATTCATTGATGTAAAATGGAACCGAGATATACACAAAACTTCCAGTCATATCAAGGAAATAATATATGTTTGAATGTCATTATTTTCTTATATTACTTATATCTCGTAAACTGAAGTAATTATGATATTTCTTGTATTTTCGCTTCATTGAAACAAAATTTAGGCATTTTGCAACTGAAGCCTCAAAATGTTGGTTTATAAATATTTCTGTAGATTTTTTATATATGCAGATACACACGAAAGGGAAACCCTGTAATGTTCGAAGGACACCGCGTGAATCAAGGGACAGGAGATACGAACTAACATTCACTATGAATTTATGAAGTTTGAAAGCCTCTTTGCTAAGAGAGTAACCTCTCTTGGCAAGGAGTTCCAAAGCTCAGCTGTTCTATTGAAAAAAGATTCCTGAGCAAGAGAGGTGCGACATGTCTCTAAATTCACAACAAAGGGGTGAGAATTCTGTACTCGTCGAGTCATCTGTGTAGATATTGCCAAGGGTGGAATGATTGATAATAATTCAGAACAGCACCGACCGTGAAAATATCAATAGAAGAGAGATAAGTCTCCGACACTTCTACGATGTTCCAGAGAAGTGAGCGAAGAATCACCAACAAGACGAATTGCCTTTTTCTGAATAGAATCGAGAAGCCGCAATGAATGTTTTGGTGCCGAACTCCACACATGAGAACTATATTCCAAGACTGGTCATATCTGAGCCATGTAGATCATTAAAAGCTAACGAGAAGTATTTCTTCGCACGAAATAGAAATCCAAATTTCTGGGAAGCACCTTTAGCGATCGATCCCACATGATTTTCCCATGTAAGATTATTACTGATCGTAATTCCTAGCATCGAGATACTTGACTTTGTAGGAATAGTTACTCCTGACATCTGAATACTAGATGATGATAGATCGACTTTCTTTGAGAAGAGGAATGCCCAGGTTTTCCTAGCATTAAATTCCACCAAGTTCATGGTACCCCATTCTATTACTTTTACCAAGTCATGGCTAATTTTATTGGCGTGAATGTTTCTTTGAATTTTTGCTTCTCAAGCTGGTATGGTAACTCTGGGAGAGAAACTAGTATGAATAGTACTGTTGTTCGCAAAACTATGTACTGAACAAGATGTTTTCTCGAGCAAATCAATGATATCAAGCAAAAAGAAAGTGGGCGCCAGAACTGAACCCTGTGGAACACCTGCATTTATTGGGAGAGTATCAGATAATACTCCATCAACAACCACAAACAAAGACCTATCAGACAAGAAAATCTTCAACAAAACACACAACTGAGGAGGCAAACCACAAGACGGCAGACGGCAGTTGGTATTGAAAGGAATCATTCTCAGACAACGATACATTTCACAAATTTCAACCCTAACCAATTCACTTTTAATTTTTATGGTTTCAAATAATTCAATTTGTTCTCCATTTGTATCCAGTAAGTACTTACTTATTATTATTCTTTCAAATAAACGTTATTTATCGTTATTTCTTCACTTCATTCTAAAATTATTTATAAATCCATGTGCAGTCACAAATAAAACGTAAGATTACTCAGGCAACTCAATATATACGATCTGATATTTCCATATTATTTAATAAAATAGATGATCTCAGGAAAAATAGTGTACAATACTCGTGCGAAAGTGATATTTCAAAATATCACTTTCCGCCATAGTAATGTAATATACTATTATCTAACCCTGTACTATTATAATACACTTATATGCTCATAACTCGTTTTATAATGAAATCCATTACGATACAGATTTTCATTACGATACAGATTTTCAACCAATAGAAACCCATTATTTTTCGGTCAAGCATGATGTGCAAGCTTTGCATTTTGACGTTTGTCAAAGTCAAAATCAGTAGGTATTGAATTTTTCAAGAATTTAGTCAATTTTCGATAATCGTATAAAAATGGCTTATAGCAGTGATATAGAAGAATTACCAGCGACTCCTCCACAGATGTCTAAGACAAGAAAAAAATGCAATCGAAAGGATTATATTTTTCATTTGACGAATGCAACATATATGTTTTTATTTTCGATCATACCAAATGAGCTCTCATGACCGACTGGTCAATGGCGCCGGCAGTCATTAGATTCGTCCGGGTTCAATTCCTGACCTCGGCAGAGATTTTCTTTTAATTTTTTTTCTTCTCATCATTTCTCATTGTTGTATTTTCCGTTGTTGTACCATTAATTATAATTTTGTAGATTTTTTCAAAGAAATACGATTGATTACCTACTATTATTGTTGTTCTAAATTGTTCTGAAATTGTTCGTTTTCGTTAACCAGCTGACGAACGTCAACCCTCAGAAGTCGAAACTTGAGCGAGCAATGGATCAACGAGGCCTTACCTGCGATTACCCAGCACGGTGGCCCGGCGAGGATTCGAACCCCGGCCTTCCGCTTGATAGGCAGATATGCTAACCACTACACTACCGAGACCGATTGTGATAATATAAATACCTAATAATATAATATTTATAGTTCTTCATTATTTATTGGGTATAGATAAAATGGCGTATGCAACTTTCATGTAATGGTTATTGATACACTCGCATAAACCATACAAAACTCACCTTCGGCTCGTTTCGTATTCCGGTTTATGCTCATGTATTAATAACCATCATTTTACGATCTTTGCATAATATACTATTTCGTTTTCGTTCTGGTTTCCATAATGACATGATTCTCAATTATTTGTTCGTCCTTCGTTCGACGTCTTATCGTCTTGAAGCAATTTGAAAATTGAAGTTCCGCAATCTAATATCTTCCCACATGAGGCGGTAACACAAACCTTGAAATAGCCAAGCGACATAAACATGATTACTTTATTCAACATAAACTTTTTGTTGCAGTGGTACTGTCAAACAGTTTTCATGAGGATCCGAATCGATATATTTCAATTTCGAAAAACACTCATCACTTTTCATTTGTAGGCAATGTTTGTCGTCATTTTATTACCAAATAAAAGCATAGGAATGTTTTTCAGTTATAGCGAAATATTCTGATCTGGTTGCTATAATGATTCAGTTGTTGATCTAGTCGATGGATTTTCTTTCGATACTGATTTTGTAGTCGATTACAAATTGTTGTTAACGGCATTGTGTTCTCTCTTATAGTTGTAGCCTCTTTCAATGTTTGCTTTGGAATTTCTACTCACTTTTGAGGCTCAGGTCGTTTTCCTACAAAACTTTGGTTCATTTTTCGAATTTTCAACTCTTCTCTTTCGCCACCATCTATATTTTTAATCATTTTTTCAAAAATAATTTTTAAATTCGTGTTGGACGTTCTGATATCTCGTAATAATTTTCATTATTCAAACATTGTATCTATCTTTGATATAAATGTGGTTACTATGAAGCAAAACGAAAAAATTTATGCTAGTTTATATCCTTGTTGATGAGAGATATATCAGAAAAATACAAATACTCAACTTATACCATCACCATAGGCATATGCAACTATTACTTCTATTATTTTAAGTACAGTTATTGCCACTTCTATATCTTTTCAGTAAAATCCTTTTTTTAATGTCTTGCGTCCCTCTGAAATACCCAATTCTCCGTGCAGTTGTTAGATCCATATCTAAAGTATACTTGTTTGAGTACTTAACACACCTACATGCATCTCTGAATAATGCCGAATACCGAGTTAGAATGAAGCAACTTTATAATGCAGTCATATATGGACAGATATTACAACAAACTGATTGAAATGATATAAATTACTATGCATCATCTTTCAGTTTCATTCACGCTTATGAAGATGAATTCTTGATTCGTCCAGTATGTACAAAACTGGCATTCTACATTGTATTTGAGAGCCAGAGAAGTAGTCATTTCAAGGTACCTATCATACTTTTGCTTGAATGTGGTTTACAATGTTCCTTGCTGAATGGCAATGGTTTGGGCTTCCATTATCTATATTATTAACTGCATTGAAACCTGTTGCTGAGAACGGAAGGATAAAAGTACAAATCAAGTGAGAAAATCAAATCAAAATCAATTTTTTGGTCAATAATAAAATTAGGGATTGATTGATCGAAGAAAAATAATGTTGTTACAAAAAAAAGAGATATCGAATATGAAATATGAGTCAAAAAAAATTCAAATAGGGAAATGAATGAAATAATATTGTGACAAAAAAATTGAGATATCGAATGTGAAATACTAGTCAAAAAATGTAAATGACTAAATTAAATGGAATATTATGAAAAAATGTTGAAACAAAGTTTCAAGTTGAGTGTACTCACGACGTTTCGATTGCTGGTCTCCGCAATCGTCTTCGGGTGATGACTGTTTCTTTTTTTTTCTTTAATGAATCAATCCCTAATTTCATTATTGGCCAAAAATTTGAATTTGATTTGATTTTCCCACTTGAATTGTATTTTTATCCTTTCTTTCTCGGCAACAGGTTTCAATAGAGTTAATAATAAAGACAATGGCAGTCGGAACCATTACCGTTCAACTATCATACTGCGTATACAAAATATAACACATAATCGGATAACATGTGATACGGTACCAAATCCAGTTATGGTGAGATTAACAAAATTTGTAAAACCTCGTTAAAATTTCAAAATTATTCAATAAGGTGTGCTTGTTGATTTCATATGTTTGACTGATTTAAAAATTTCAACGAGATTTCACGAATGTATGTCCTTCACCGTAACTGGATATCTATCATACGAAATATTTTTTCGAATATTTCCGTCATATATAAAATGTCCCATAAGAGCAATGCAATTATCGAATACTTACATCGGTAACTGCATTGTATCAAGTCACCATAACAACACATTTGAAACCGTATCGCTAGACTTCAGTAAACAACACGAATAAATGTCAGATAGAATTCAAAAATAGAAAAACATTTCGCGTTTTGGTGAGTGCTCCATACAATCTATAGAGGAAAGTATAAATGAACAAAAAATAACATTCCTTTGAGAATTTCCTCATTCGTGAAATATTTCAATGAATTACATTCGTGCATAAAAGTGACCAGATAATTTTGCATTCAAGCGTGATCTTATACAAATTGCATTCGGTTATTCTCATATTTTGTGAAAGAGCCCTCGTTCTTCGGACTCGGGTACTTTCGCCGAAATATGAATATAAACTTGCAATTTTTAGATATCACGCTTTCTTGCAAAATCATCGGTAATTTTTATGCACACGTGCAATTATAACCGATAATGTCACTCTTTCACTTCAAAATTCCAATGCAGTTTGGTGGAAACACAGTTGTATCATGTCCTAAGACTTCATGGAAAAGAATGATGGAACCTCACGGAGAGTGAAAATTGAAAAAAGAATACTATGCTTGTCTACTTCAAACGGTAAAATGAACGTGATTTTCATGTTACGATTCTTTGACAGAGAGCCAACAGACTAAGCAAAATATTTCAATCTATAATAACAATTTGTTAAGGAGTCCCGAAGGGAAAACAAGCAAGTGATATACAAGAGGATTTCTGTGAAACTTTGAAATTGGAATATTTTTACGATGCAATGATTGTTGAAGTAGTGGTGCTTGTAGAAAAATTGAACTTATTCAATGAAGATATTACAGGGGAAGGAAATATGAAGTTACTATCTCAAATACTAAACGGATACTGAACGTTTTTTTTTTCTCAATATTCGTGGTAATTGAGATAAACCAAATAAATGTCCTAAATGAGTTCTCCTCCACTCCAATGAATACCTATATGAGAGATACCTACTATCCGTGAATTAATTGGAGAGCTTGAAGCTTCTATTTTACTTTTCACAAATGAGTGAGAAAACTCAATTCATCCCATAAGTGACAATATGAGGCGTTTTAGCATTTTCCTCAATGTTGAAGAGTACCGCTGCGGATAGATTGGAAAAACGATATTATTATTGATATATTACAAAGGGAATCATAAGGCAGTTTCTCACAGGTGCATCTTTTAATGTCAAAATCATGAAGTTTTCATGGGATCGCATCATTCACTATCAATAAAAAAGATGTTGCACAGGAGATAAGATCTGTTTGATTTACAGCTTAGCTTATTTATCACAAGCACATATTCATACAATCTCTTACTTCACGTATGTACCAACAAAAACATAAAGAGTTTTATAGTAGTTCGACACGCAATCTGGAAGAAATGGATCAAAACATCATTTTTCAAGCTCTTTAGTCAATAGACTCAGGTAGAATCGTAAAATGTATCCAGAAGAAGAAAGTGTTTGATGATTTGTGCTTCCTTGAATAATTTTTTCTATTGATTCGATTCACAATTCATTCTTCACAGCATCAGTTTATTTCTGGAATGGATGGAAAGAGTCCAATTGTTAAGACCAGGAAATTATTTTTGGATACTCCAATATAAATTCGAAATTTCAAAATGTTTGAACTGGAATATTTAACTCGGGGACAATCAGCCATTTTATAGAGATCGGATAACCGTCACACTAATAACAACATAACCACTTAACGATATCTATAGATCACTGACAAAACTTTGTTTTCGAATGAGATATAACGGTGAAGTGAAAAAATTATTGAATTACGGTATCATATACACGTTGTTGGTAAATGTTTCGGTATTGTTATAGCACAACAATTATGTGATATATAAATTGCGAATATGATACGTTGCATATACATTGCATCAACATAAACTTTTCAATATTGTAACATCGTAATGGACTTTTCGGTTATAATTGCACGAGTGCATACAAATTACCGATAAATTTGCAAGAAAGCGTAATATCTAAAAATTGCAAGAGTTTATTTTTATATTTTGGCGAAAGTTCCCGAGTCCGAAGGACTTTTACAAAATATGAGAAAAACCGAATGCAATTTGTAAAAGATATCACGCTTGAATGCAAAATTATCTGGTCATTTTTATGCACGAATGTAATTCATTGGAAAATTTCACGAATAAAGAAATTCTCAAGGAAATATTATTCTTTGTTCATTTATACTTACCTCTATAGATTGTATGAAGAAATGTTTTCTATTTTTGAAGTCTGACATATTTGACATTTATTTGTGTTGTTTAATGACGTCTAGCGATACGGTTTAAAATGTGTTGTTATGGTGACTTGATACAATGCATTACCGCTGTAAATTTTCGATAATTGCATTGCTCTTATGGGACATTTTATAATATATGAGGAAAATATTCACTATGACATCTCTATAGCATACATCTTGAAGTTACATATTACGATAATGTAACATATAATATTGTAATGTATAGTAGTTTTCACAATAAATGGTATTGACTGAAGGATTATAATAAAACCAATTAGACCCTTAAGTTGTAAAATCCGAGATGCACATCATAAATAAAAAAGGGCCGGATTCAGGTTATTTTGTTTGTCAGAGAGGGATTGTAGAGGATTACAGCTTACACTTCTTGTTCGTTTTAGTCTTTGTATTTCATTGGAATTGTTCACTTTTGTTACGGCGTGCAATAATTTTATAACATTTACCTATTTGTTATTACAGACATTAATAGCAATGATTTCATACCCCAACGTACAGAATAGGCAGTATGTGACGTCCGTGGATAAAAAGTAATAGTGCTTCTTACAGTGGTTCGTTAAAGAAGAATCGCTTATCTTGTGACGCGAAAATCATTATAAAAAATGTGTATAGTTCCTTACTTCAGCAAGAATATAACGCGGGTGCTGCAGCAAAAGTAACCAGTAATTTGACGAAGGTGCCTCTTACTTCAGTTAGACGAATTGTTGAAAATTCCACGGAATCAAGAAAAAAGCGTAAAGATTCCGGTGTCACAAAAAGTCTAGACGACTGGGAAAAAGATTTGATAAGGCGAAAAATCTACACTATGTACGATGAGCAGCGTGTCCCTACAATCAAAAGTCTGAAACAGCGGCTCATCAATGACGAAACTCACATCAACTGTGGCCTCACTACCCTTTGGCGAGCTCTGTCTGCAATGGGCTTCAAATATCGCAAAATTGACGAAAGACAAGTAATAATGGAATCCACACGTTTAATAAACTGGCGTTCTGAATATATAACGTCTATAAGAAAATACCGGTGTGAAAATCGGCCAATACTCTACATCGACGAGACGTGTTTTGACACGCATGACACCCCTTCCAGAGGATGGTCTGATTCCTCTGATAAGTGTAAAACAAAAGCACCATCAAATAAAGGGAAGAGAATCACAATATTACACGCAGGATCAGAAAATGGTTGGATCCCAAACGCTATGTGGCTTTCTGCCAAAAATATTAAGGACTCTTGTGTTGATTATCACGAATATACGACAGCAGAGCTTTTTGAAGATTGGTTTAAAAATTGTCTGTTACCCAACATTCCGCCAAACAGCGTTATAGTAATGGACAACGCAAGCTATCATAGTCGACATTTGCAAAAAATTCCTGGCTCAAAGAATACGAAATTGGAGATTCAAAACTTCATGGCTGCAAATGACATATATTTTGAGGAAAATTATACAAAAAAAGAACTTTTATCTACACCCTTACTCTAATAATACACTTATATGCCCACGCAACCCGTTTTATAATGAAATCCATTACGATACAGATTTTCATTACGATACAGATTTTCAACCAATAGAAACCCATTATTTTTCAATCAAGCATGATGTGCAAGCTTTGCATTTTGACGTTTGTCAAGTCAAAATCAGCAGGTATTGAATTTTTGAAGAATTTAGTCAATTTTCGATAATCGAATGAAAATGTCTTATAGCAGTGATATAGAAGAATTACCAGCGAGTCCTCCACAGATGTCTTAGACAAGAAAAAAACACAATCGAAAGGATTCTATTTTTCATTTGACAAATGCAAGACATATGTTTTTATTTTCGAACAAATTGAATGAGCTCTAATGGCCGAGTGGTCAACCGCGAGGGCGGTGACTAGGAACATCCGGGTTCAAATCTTGAACTCGGCAGAGATTTTTTTTTCATTTTTTTTTCTTTTCACTTCTCATTGTTTTATTTCCCGAGGTTATACCATTATTTATAGTTTTGTAGAATTTTTCAAAGAAATACGATTGATAACCTACTATTATTGTGTTCAATATAAATACCTAATAATATAATATTTTTAGTTCTTTATAATTTATTGGGTGTAGATAAAATAGCGTATGCAACTCTCATGTAATAGTTATTAATACACTCGCATAAACCATACGAAACTCACCTTCGGCTCGTTTCGTATCCCGGTTTATGCTCATGTATTAATAACCATCATTACACGATCGTTGCATAATATACTATTACAAGTGCTGCAGTCATTTTCTTAAAAAAAAACGTATTTTTGTGATACAATTGCAGAAGAATTGGGACATACAGTGTAACGACTACCTCCCTACTACTGCGTATTCAATCCCATAGAGCTTATGTGGCACCAACTTGAATCGAGCGTGCGCGGGAAAAATACTTCTCCAACTTCAAGTGGTAGTGTGGTAGAATTAATTAGGAACTGTATTAATGACATTCCTACCGAGAGTTGGAAAAGTTCTGTTAGTCATGTTATAAATTTTGAAAACTCGTAACTTTCTGTAAAATCAATTGCGCCAATTATAATTAATTTAGTTGAGGATAGCGATAGCGACACTGAACTAAATATAGAATAGAATTGTAACATTTAAATAAATTACTTGTATATCTCCTACATTATGCAAAATTCAAATTTCTAAAGTTCGACCCTGTAGCGCATTTGCATCTTTTACCAGATGATTCTCTACACAATGGGATTAAATCGGGTAGTTTATTGCAGTTAATAAGCCAATACCATTTACTGTGAAAAATACTATAACTGTTGCATTGGGGTTATATCACAATATTCAGTGGGCTCCAACTGAAAATTCAAAATTCAAACAGATTTCAATCGCTGAGCACCTATCACCTGGTAAGTTAACTTTTGAACACTATTCAAATACCTGCTTGATTGTTTCAATAGTAAATTAAAGAACTAGCACGATTTGTCTGATTCACGTTCAAAAGGCTAGGAGTTGAAAAGGTGCCTCTTGCCTGGAAGTGGAAGCGCACTTCTCAAGGCTTCCATCCTATAATCATGACTAAAGATGCGGCGTAATAAAATATCCTGGAGCTCATCTCCAGCATCAGGAACTTGGACTGGAGTGCTTCGTCGTTTGCATCTACTGCAAGGGAGTCGAAAGTGACTATACATCTTCGAGCTCTCATTGAGCCTGGATCCGCACATATGTCATGTAAGACAGAGATGAAGTTAACATTCAATTGGTGTTATAGCGTGTACAAGAACGGATAATCTATCAGGGTTTTTCGAATAAAATAATATGTGGTTTCGGTTGCACTGGCTGGGATTCTTTATTGAGTATACTTTTTATTTATTTTGATGATGTCTCCACAGATCAGATTCTCTTTTCGATCTACAACTATGAATGACAATTACATTACTGATGGAAGTATATCGATAATATTTCACATAAAGAATTAAAAATAAAACAAGAGATAATTTTTGAACTACCAACCTATAAATGACCGTGGCGGCTACTATTAATTATTCAATAACAATTTATAATTTATGAATTGGATAAAGCCAAAATGGTTCGAATATTTTGTAGATCGAGATCAGTCATTGATTAGCTTCACTATTAGAAATTATTAACATGAAGTATTTCCAGCGAACGAAAATTAGAGAGTACCTATATTCCTTTTCTTATACTTGCAACACAAAAAAGGGAATTCCGATATCTCCAAAACATGTGAACCCAGTGCGCGAAGTATAGGCAACCAGTAATGACTCTTCATGCATTACCGGTTATCACTCTTGAAATATATAATAACAGAACTAAAACTGCCCGATAGTCGGGACTTGGTGGGGGGGTGAAAAAGCAGCACAGGGTAACAGAGCGCGAGCTGGCGAGAAAATATCTGGCAACGCTGTCCTGCGCCCGGTCTGAGAGCAGATGCGGCTTTTTTTGTAGCGGTTTGTATTCGCGTATCGCGTAGTAAATGAATATGTCTGAGAATACTAAAAATAGTTTTCGCTGGAAAGGCAAATTTGTTAAAGAAAAAGTGCACCGCGCAATGCAACAACGTGTTATGAATGGTAAAAGTAGATGTAGAAAAATGACAGATGTTCCCATGTCAAATGTGAGAGGTTGTTGGATTACGATAGCCTAATGTGGTTGGAAAATGAACGTAATCAACATAAATTGAATATTTTTCCTTGATTTCCCGAAACGCTTGTGAAAATATTCTTGCGACAGTTGCAGAAACGACTCACCAGTGATATGATTTCCGATGAGCATAGGTGGTTCAACAGCTGCTTGATTTCTCTGCCGAAAAGGGCCCTTTTTCTTGAGCGGCGATGGTTCTTCCAACTTTCTCCTCGAAGAACAAACCACCCCAATAGTCACAAATAAAGTTATAACGTATGTTGATTAACACACCAACTTTGTGTGAGAACCGAAAAAATAGCCGACACGGGCGAAATAGTAATTTGAAATTAACACTTTTGATTGCTGACAAGGAGCATAAAATGTTTTGCGAACGAACGGGTCGACAGGTCGAGTCAATGAATTCAACTGCTCAAAAATACGGTCGATCCCTGCAACTTCTTTCGACAGTTTTTATGTATAGAACGAAAATAAAAACCACATACGGCTTTCCCAAACATTCTCCCCCGAGAAAATGCATATTACATATATGCATTTTACAATAAATAAAACAAAAATATTAAACAGTCTCGAAAAATGATGAACCCACAACTGCTTGAAACAAAACCCCCAAAAAAAAAGTAAATGTATGTAATAATAAAAGCTTCAAGATTAATTAATTGGAATCATGATTGGGGACTGGGCATAATTTTACGAGGGAGCGTTTCAATGTTCCCGTTTGTGTTTTTACAATTGCCACCCGCACAATACCATCACGTCCCGTATGAAGTTCGATAATGCGACCTAGCAACCACTGACAAGGAGGACACGTATCTTCCTTTATTAGGACAAGTGAACCTACTATGGGAGGGGGGTGTTTTGAATCCAGCCACTTACCCCGCTGTTGAAGAGTATGCAGATACTCTCGATGCCAGCGTTTCCAAAAGTCCTGCTGCAGTTTTTGAATCATTTGCCATCGCGAGAGGCGATTAATATTTAAAGATGTGACATCAGGATACGGGAGAGCAGAGACCGGCTCTAAAGTTAAGAAATGATTAGGAGTTAGCATATTGACGTCCTCAATATCATTTGTAAGGGCCCCAAGAGGACGAGAATTCAAAACAGACTCTATCAAAATTATAAGAGTGTTGAATTCTTCATATGTGAGGACTTGCTGTCCGATCACTCTATGAATATGAGTTTTAACGGATTTGATTCCACTCTCCCACAATCCACCGAAATGGGGAGAAGCGGGAGGAATGAAAGAATGATGAATATTTTCGAATTCAACAGCATTTTGCATCAATTTAGTCAATTCCTTAGTAGCGCCAACGAAATTCGTGCCGTTATCGCTGTAAATGTGCGAAACTCGGCCACGACGAGCCATAAAGCGCTGCAAAGCAGCTAAGAACATTTCAGACGTCATATCACTGACTAACTCGAGGTGAAGGGCCTTAGTTGCGAAACACACAAATAGGCACAAATATCCCTTGCATGTTCGCACTCCTCTATGTCGAGTCATAGTTAATGTGAAAGGGCCTCCAAAATCAACGCCAACATGGCTGAATGGTTTTACTTGGGCAATTCTCGAGGGGGGTAGATTACCCATTGGGGGTTGAAAAGGTTTGGGATTTGTTTTCCAGCATTGATGACACTGAGACAATACGGAATTGATTGCACGTTTAGGAGATAAAATCCAATACTGTTGAGAAATAAGGAATTGAGTGCTACGGAAACCTGCATGTAAATATTTTTTATGGAAATATTCAATAATTAGACTGGTAAAGCGACTGTTTCGCGGCAATAAAATTGGATGTTTTGCATCGCGAGACAAAGAGGAATTTTCTAATCGTCCTCCAACGCGAAGTAAATTTTCTGAGTCAACAAAAACATGCAGTTTTCGCAACGGCTTTGAAAAACTTTTAGATTTCAATTCGGTACCAAAATGAATATATTGAGTTCTTCGAATAAGAGGAACGAGACCATCATATAGTTCTGAAATTGAAAGCGGACCTTTCCGTTTATTATGAGGATTTTGACAATTATGGGAAAATCTATATAAATAAGCTATTACTCGCTGTAAAGTAGGGAGGGATGAGAATTTATTCAATAAAGTGTCAATGAGAGAATCATTTTCAGTCCGAGCAAAAAAGTTGAGTTTTCGTTCCTCTTCTGGAGAAGAGGACGAACGAAAAGAGTTAGCTTGAACATCAAGCCATGGAGATTCAAATTTGTGGAGCATTTCTGATCCACGGAACCAACTAGAAGTTGAGGAGAGTTCAGACGGTAATACACCACGGGAAGCTACATCTGCCGAGTTATATTTGGATTCAACATAATACCATAAGTCGGGAGATATTTTATTTTGAATGTAGGCGATTCGATTCGCAACGAATGTCTTGTAACGATGCGGATAATTTTTAATCCAGGTGAGAGCGATTTGTGAGTCAGACCAAGCACATACTTTTGAAAATTTGATTTTTTCCTTGAAAATATTCAGAGTAAATGAAAGTAATTTAGCTAATAAGACTGCGGCACATAATTCGAGTCTTGGAATAGTAATTCTTTTTAATGGTGCCACTTTCGACTTGCCACAAACAAATTGGATGGAGATTTGATTATTGATATCGATACTTCTGACGTATATGACGCCAGCATATCCTTTTTCACTTCCATCACAGAAACCGTGTAGTTCGTGTGTATCTGAATCTGACAAAATGAGTTTTCTGTGAATTTTGAGAGAAGATATTGAGGGCAATTCAATTTTGTACTGATTCCAAACCCGGATTATGTCTGGACTTGGATTTTCATCCCATCCGACACCAGAAATCCATAGCCTCTGAATTAGATATTTGGTAAAAAACGTTATCGGTGTCAAAAAACCTAATGGGTCATAAATTCTGGCTAATTCAGAGAGCATTGTCCTTTTAGTGCATGATTTGCTGAGAGAAGGATTAACAGAAAATGAAAACGAATCCAAACAAGGATTCCACTGTAATCCAAGAACTTTGAGAAAAGTATTTTCTTGCTCGGAATCAAAAAATATGGGCTTGGTTGACAAATGCGACGGTGGCAGATCAGAAAGTAATGATGGTTCATTGCTAGACCACTTTCTGAGTTCGAAACCTCCACGTTTCATAAGTTCAGTAAGTTGAAAGACAAGAGAACGGGCTTCTTCATAAGTGGATGCGCCACAAACGAAATCGTCAACATAAGATGAATGGAGAATATTTTCCGCCGCAAGGGGGAATTCTTTCCCTTCGTCCTGGGCCAATTGACGTAAAACCCTGAGAGCAAGGTATGGAGAGCTGGAGACACCGTAAACAACAGTAGTTAGCATGTAATCCTGAATGGGTTCATCAGGATGGAATCTCCAAATTATTCGTTGAAACTTGGTTTGTTCAGGATCTATTGATATCATCCTGTACATTTTTCTTATATCGGAGCATAGAACAAACGCATGACATCGAAACCGCATCAAAATAGTAACAATGTCTTGTTGTAATTTCGGGCCAGTATATAGGCAATCGTTCAAGGAGTGTTGACTTGGCAATTTTGCCGACGCATTGAAAACTACTCTTAATTTTGTGGTGAGACTATCAGGCTTCAAAATGCAATGATGTGGAATATAATACGCGTCATTGAAAATTTCATTTTTAGGGACTAATTTCATATGATTTTCATCGAGATATTCGCGCATAAAATCCAAATATTGTGAATAAATATGTGGTTGCTTCAATAGCCGGCGTTCTAAAGAAAAAAAACGTGTCAATGCTAAGTCTCTAATTCCTGGGAAACTTGGATTCGGTTCACGGAAAGGGAGCGATACGGTATAACGACCCGTACCATCTCGAGAATATGTATTTTTGAAATGGTTCTCGACTATCTCATCATCAGGAGTTGATTCATTTACGAAGGGAACTTCTTCAATTTCCCAAAAAAATTTCAAAGTTTTTTCTATATCAATGCTTTCAAATGATTGAACAAAAAAATTTGAAACAGACGGAATTGAAATGTTAACTCGTCCCATCAAAATATAGCCAAATACTGTATTTATCGCTTCAGGCTCATTTAAATTACCAGAAACTTTACCGTTCAAGAGAATTTTCGAAAAAATATCAGCACCAAGTAATAGATCTACACTTCCAGGTCTATTGAAATTTCGATCCGCCAATTGCAGATTCACAATATGTGACCAGGAATCTGAAGGAACCGACAATGTTGGCAAATTATCACATATTTTAGAAAGAAGAATTGCATCAGAGTGATAAATGGGGGATTTTTTACCAACAGGTTTTATGGAGAGAGTAACTCTCCTGTTAGTAGTACATGATTGCATCGTACTGAGTCCCCTCACTTCAACATCGCATTTACTTTTATGCAAACCTAATTTATTAACAGCCTTCTCAGTTATAAATGACGTCATACTTCCAGAGTCTAGAAGACAACGAAAAGCTTGATAATTTCCCTGATTGTCTAAAACGTCAACCCAGGCAGTCGACAATAAAACACTAGAATTGTTACTTCGTAAATTACGACTATCAGGATGAGTACTGGCCATAGCCGACAAAACAGGATTTGCGGAATTTCCCTCACAAGCATTTTCATCAGTATTTGAGCTAGTTTTGGAAAGATTTTGTCCAGGCGTGGCAACCATGGATGATTTATCACTGTGCAATAACGTGTGATGAAATTTAGATGAACATTTCTTACATTTATAAGATGACGGGCAAGATTTAACATCATGATTTGAGCTTAAACAATTGAAACACAGGTGAGACGAACGGCAAAATTTATATCTTTCGTCTGTAGACTTAGCGATAAACGCATTACATCGATAAATCGAATGATTTCCCTTGCAGAAAATGCAGGAA
Organism: Zygogramma bicolorata; assembly: GCA_032362365.1. Taxonomy (NCBI): domain Eukaryota; kingdom Metazoa; phylum Arthropoda; class Insecta; order Coleoptera; family Chrysomelidae; genus Zygogramma; species Zygogramma bicolorata. Next base: position 103,351 of record JAVJAQ010005218.1, read on the forward strand.
TTATCCGATATAGAATTATTAACAAAAAATGAGGATGTGCGAGAACTATTTCCGGGATTCTTAGTTGATTGTGACCTAGTATTATTATTAGAGAACGTATTAAAATTATTATTGTTGCGGGTACGTTTCATATGATTTGCTGAAAAAGCAAGTGTATCGAGTGCTAGACAATGCTTATCCAAAAATTCAATTAGTTTATCATAAGTTGGAACCTCTGTGGAACCATGTTGAATTTCAAATTGAGTAACGATTGCTTGATCAAGACGCTTTAACATCATCATTACAAGTAAAAAACTCCAAGACTCAACAGGAAAATGCATCTGCTTGAGTTCATCCAAGGTTTCAGAGTAAGTATCGAGAAGTTTTCTGAGACTTTCAACATTTTCGGAATTAACTCTTGGAGCCTCATCAAGTTCAGTCCAAAGAGCCTGAGCACGCAGTCTCTTATTTGAATATCTATTATTCAGCTTATTATAAGCTATGAGATAATTTTCATCAGTGATATTAAGTTGTCGTATCATAGACAAGGGAGCACCATGTAAGGATGATTTTAAATACTTGAACTTTTCTGTCGGACTGAGAGCCGAATTATTATGTACAAGTGCATTGAATAAATCAATATATGAGGGAAATGATTTGTAATCTCCAGAAAATTTGTCTAAATCGATGCGAGGTAACTGAGCATGGGCTGATGAGGCAGCGGTACATTGCATTGTAGAGTTTAAACCAATCTGAGGGCCGCTAACAGTATCCGATTCGAAAAGATCGGTATAAACACCTTTAATGAAATAATAGTCGCTCAGAAAGCCTTCGCGAATTATGTTCTCACTGTCAAAATCGGCTGTAGGTTCTGTTAAAAGAGTGTTGACAAGGCTAGTATGCTGTTTCAAAAATTCATCGCGTATTCCATCCAATTCGGCACATCGTACTTTAAATAAAGTTTTCAGAGACTTATCAGTGGTAACCCGATCGGCTAACGAACGAATGACACCAATATCGCCTAGACTAGTTTTTCTGAATGTCTGGTATTTCTTAATTTTCTCCATCCTTGTCAAAACGTAGTGAACTGAGAGTTTAAATTGAATATATTGTTTGAACGGTTTTTGCTTCGACAAACAATTGGTATGTCGCTGCAAAAAATACTACAGCTGATTTCTCACTCGGCAGTCTGCCTCCGGAGAATATCGGAAACAAATGAAATGCGCAGGAACTGCAGGGAGAAAAGAAACGCCCACTCGGGAAGTGAGACAGAAATAGTCTCGGTACACGTGCACCGAGCAAATTGACTTCAAAATTTGAATGATGCTAGGAAAATTCGAATATTACAAAAAAATATATAATAATTTTATAGAAAGATTACTCATGAATATTGGGCAAACACAATTAATGATCGGTTTATTGTTTCAAGCAGTTTAAGGAGAATTTGGAGTTGAATAAAATAAAAAAAAAAATCGAAAAATAAAAATTTTCAGAAAATCGTAGAAAAAATGAACTCAATTCCGGATTAATCCGGCTCGAAGGACCAATGTTGGATTACGATAGCCTAATGTGGTTGGAAAATGAACGTAATCAACATAAATTGAATATTTTTCCTTGATTTCCCGAAACGCTTGTGAAAATATTCTTGCGACAGTTGCAGAAACGACTCACCAGTGATATGATTTCCGATGAGCATAGGTGGTTCAACAGCTGCTTGATTTCTCTGCCGAAAAGGGCCCTTTTTCTTGAGCGGCGATGGTTCTTCCAACTTTCTCCTCGAAGAACAAACCACCCCAATAGTCACAAATAAAGTTATAACGTATGTTGATTAACACACCAACTTTGTGTGAGAACCGAAAAAATAGCCGACACGGGCGAAATAGTAATTTGAAATTAACACTTTTGATTGCTGACAAGGAGCATAAAATGTTTTGCGAACGAACGGGTCGACAGGTCGAGTCAATGAATTCAACTGCTCAAAAATACGGTCGATCCCTGCAACTTCTTTCGACAGTTTTTATGTATAGAACGAAAATAAAAACCACATACGGCTTTCCCAAACAGAGGTACATGATTGTGTCGCTGAAATACATGGCCCAGCAAATGCAATGCCTACAATGCCTAATTTTTATTATTACAAATTATCGAAGGAGAAACTCATCATGGTCTAGAATCAATTTTCTGCATACGCTGTCAAAAATGCCTGAAAGTGACAACAGTGAAAAGTGGAGAGGAATACATAAATCCGTCACGAAGTATTAATCAATAAAAAGTTTGAACCTATCACTTGTTTTAATTACATTTTCTTCTTTCTAAAAAATATTCACATCTCATTAATGTTGATTGATGTCGACAATTTCTATTTACAACGCTGCGTCTCAAGTCAGAAGAGAACTCACAGAAAGGCTATGTTCATGTTATTCGCAGAAGAAAAATTAGCATTGCGTTACGAAAAAAAAATTATTGACAAAAAATAAATGGTCGTGGACCTTGAAAACACAAAATAAACTGAAAGAATTCCGAAAGAACAACAATAAAATATGATTATGGCAAATTAGCAAATATTCAACAGAAAACAACTACTTTCCAAGATGATACCCCGACAGCTATTGAAATACAACTGATGAGTATGCATCTGGTTATAAGATGGAACTGTGTAATGACGCCCATTGCGTGCCCATTTTCTCTTATTGGTTTTATTATTATTATTTTCGGTAGAACACAGACGATTATCATCGTCGGTGAGAATCTACCCTGTACTGACGATGGTCAAAGACCCCAAAACCAGTATACAGGTAATTTCTTTGTCTCAAATGTCGAGGTGAAAGCATTTGCGAATTGAGGTCTGTAGAAACTTTGCACAGATATTCTGAATATTCATCAGTTGTGATTAAATGACCGTCGGGGTATTATCTCTGGAAGTAGTGGTTCTCCATTGAATATTTGCCATAATCCTATTGTGAAGGTGACTGCGCATTTGGATTGATTCAAACTCTTTGTGCCCTATGTGTGGTTTCTGAATTTTGAAAGAATACAGCGCATCTTGAACCCGAACGTAATGTTTGATGATAATAAAAATCGGCAGTGATGCAATAAAACAGGTGCAGGGTGTTCTAATAGAGGCGGCTCGCTTTGTTATTCAATAAAAACAGGAAAACATTTTGGGTGTCTCGATTCATCATTATTATTCCCACCATCATATGAAGTATAATAATATATTTTACATATTGGTGTTCCTCCATTTTCCTCTTCTCTTTTGCTTTGGGCTCAAAATGCCGCCCCTGAGGCGACCGACTCACCTACCTGACCCCTAGCGCCGGCCCTGGTTTTTCGCGCCGCCGAGCACCTGTTCGGTTTGAGCGTAGCGCTGTTGCCAAAACTTTCGAATCACCTACACTTTTCTCATAATTTCATCAATTATTCTTTAAAATGATCGGTAAGCTAAAATTAAAAATCAAATTGGGTGGAAAATGATCGTTGATTGGTGGGGTATCCACTCATGCTAAATTAATTTTGTTCCCTGCATCTTTCAATCTGCAGTCACGAAAAATCCCAGTAAACATAATTATGTGTTTACTGGGATTTCAAACACGTTAACGTGTTTGAAACATTTCAAATGAATCACGTGAGGAAATATTTGGAACATTGAAAAACTAGGTGTCAGAAATATACCAGAAACGCGTCATAATCAAAGCATCAAAGCAATGTCTCTGACATATTTGAAAAATAGGCTATAAAATATGTTATCAAATGACACATGCCAGAAATATTTCAATAGCATATATAGTTGTCAGTTGTTAGCACGAACAAAAGGTCATGCGCACAAAAAATCGATGCATACAGTTGTCAGTTTGCCTTAGAGGCCTTAGAGCGTCCATCCATCTTGTCTCGTCACTTTTTCATGTGTTCTTGTTTTTTAATGCGGTAAACGTCTATTTTGTGCTATTCACATATGAGCATTGTGCAAGATGATTGTTTAGTTAGTTCAGAAATAAGGGATCGAAACAAAACTTCTTCATAATGTTACTGTTCGGAGTGTATAGGTTATGTGCATGGAAAATGGAGTATTTTACAATCCGTTAAACGATCTCCAAGTAATTTCTATTTCAAGAGGTGAGTCAATTTCTCAACATTTTCCAATTAAAAGCCTCATAATGCATTTTTACAGTGACGGACAGCGATTTGAAGAAGTTCACAGGAGAATGAATTAATGAGCATATATGGTTGTTCTAAGAACACGTCTGAGAAGGTATAGATACCTATGTCTCTCTAGAAGGAGCAATGATGAAATGTATAATATTTTGTAGATTATTGCTGAAAACAATTTTCTCCGTTGACAGAGACTGTTACAGGTTCACGTCGACATGGTTTCACCATTAGCCTTCATAAGAGGGAAACAAAATGATGACTTGTCATTTCGTACATACATTTCAATTATATGATTAAAAAAGAATGATAAAAACCTACCCGTTTTTTTTGTATCCCACAATACCTTCTCATCATACAAGGAATATCTTCTGAATTTCCCATGTTTCAAAAAAGTGCCAGAAATGATAATTTTGACTCAAGAAATGTTTCAGATACGTGTTTCATGCATTCATATGCAGTTATGTTATGCATCAGGAACGTTTCACATGAAACATTGCCTTGAAACGTTTCATGTCTAGGTCATTTCTGGTTTCTGCCATGTTTCAGGAACGTGCCTGGGTCAAAAGGTGAAATGTTTCAAATGGAAAACGATCGGTCTCAGAAATATGTCAGACACATAGTTTGGTTAACTGGGATGTATGAGAAATTGGACTCCTCCCATAAGAGCCCATGTTAAAATACCGGATTCCAACAACCATTTACTCAAAAAATCATTCGGTAAGAAATATAAAAAAAAATTGTACATTAGTCTATATTCATTGGGTAACTTGTATACCAAGTTTCATTCGGTTCTGTGCATATGTCTGTAAGTATCGAACCTCCTCAAACGAAAACTCGTATGAATTCAACAGAGCCTAGTAGATTACGCAAAAAGTGGAAATAATAATTTAGCTCATCATATCACATAGAAACTTGCATATAAGGAGAATTCAATAACAAGAATAAATAAGTTCCAGTTCAAGCGAAATATATCGTTATCCCGTATCATAGTCGTTATCTTTTGTAAATAGTGCCGTCAGCACCTAATAATTTATTGTAAGTAGTTTTTTTTGTTGTCATTCATATTTTTCTCTTGAGTTAACTATTGTTTGTCCATCTGCCATCCCCAACTATAATTGATTTACCCCGACACTTACAGAATTCTTCCCATTGCGGTTCAATGGTTGACTAACATTTATGTAAGATGGCGCCACCAAATCGTTTCCTACAATTTTGAATTCATTTTACCGACTTGAAGCATTCTCAAACTTAGTTTTTCATGAAGTAGAACCTTTATAACTGATCCGTTATCAAAAACTACTCATCAATATTTTTGGCGCTGGCTGGTCTTCTTTTAGGTAAGAAATTGACTTCATTTCATATGATTGATTATCACTTGCATTCTTCCAATCTTAAAATTTCCCAGTGAAATTTCAATATGAAGTCTTCATTCCGCTTCATACCTATTCAAAATTTCATAGGAGAAAACAACCACCTCACTACAAAAATGATTAATTGAATTTTTTTTTCATAACAGAGGTCACTTACCCACTTTGAGCAGAGGTAAACAAAATGGAACGTTCAAATAGGGCACTAGAACAATTCAGCAGACTAATGAAATCACAAAAATAACCCAAATCTTCATTCACGAGCCACTAACACGTTAGTTTCTTGGCCGAATCGATTCATTTTGTTGAAGCACACACAATAATTAACCTGAGTTGAATGTGACAGAACAAGGTTATTTCGATTCAATTGTTCAATCTGGGATGTATTCCAAAGCCTATGTTGACGAACTTTGAAACGCTAAAATATGAAATTCAAATAATTCGTTGAACCAATTCAACCATTTTATCAATTCGACCTGAATGTGGTGAAAATATTCATTATATTTATCACTACAGATAACACTTCAAGTATTGATTTCGGCTTTCGGTAAAAACTATATGATCACCAGTTGAGAGTAGAAAAGTGTTTAAATAGTAATGAGTTTTCGGAAATTGTGATACTCACGATTTTCCAAAAAATAAACCACAGTCGGCCTTCTGTACTTGGCTCATGACCGAGAGTTGCTGGGTTCGATTTCCAAATGGAGCAGTTTTTTCTCTCAAAAATTTCTCTCTTTCGTACTGAGGAATGACTTTGCCACTATTCGTGGTCAACGAGTCTGAGAAAAACCATGCTGCTCCTGAGGAATGGCGGGTAGAAACAGAAGACTCAATAGCTGAAGGAACTTGGTGGAAGTTTTGATAAGAACTAATAGCATTGTCTACTGCTACTATCACACTAACGAGAATAATTAGTAAGTATATAAGTGGAATTCGTTAGCTTACGAAGAACCAAGCGCCATTTTGTGGATTGCTGGTTTATTGGGCTAAGGATTTTGAAATTCCAATTACACCATCGTACACATTTCCGATCTCTTCCAGTACATACTACGCCATCTATTGACGAAAGATCCATCTTCGTTGCTTTAATTTAACAAATATTCATTTTGAAAATGACCACTCCCGATATATTATGTTTCTCTTGGTAGCTGCTACCTTTCTTCAATTTGTGCTATCGACATGAAAATATATCAATTCACGGGACAAACAATATGAAATATGGTGGAAACACCAGCTAATTCCCCTCATCAGGTACGCTTGTGATAAATGTTTATAGTCAAGTATCTGAAGTAAAAATTTCATTCTGAGGTAGCTCTTGGTTCCTTCTTTACATGACTTGGTTCCTTTTTGAAAACCGAGTTCTCGTTCCTGATTGTTTTATATGTAACTTGCTCTCAAAATAGAACCAAGTGCTTTCGTTCCTTTTTAGATGATGATAATCAAAAGTAAGAAAATTGATTGAATATTTTTTATTATAAACTATATGAGTTCAATAAACCCCTATTTACTCAACGGTATGAAAACAAACAATTCATTACATTGCCATAAGCTCTTATTCGATAAAAACAGAAAATTCAAATATCTCAACTTCATTTGTTCCGTAGTTTTCTGAGTTTGTAACCTACCACAATCTGAAAGAATAAGAATTAATATTGGAATCTTTACAAGTGTAGGACGGCAGATTTTCAATCTACCCTCGAAAGTTGCTGCGTCTTATCAAAAACAGTTCTTTCTGGATAGAAAAATTCCGATCAGTCAGCAACTTCTCGTATAACTCAAATTTTGTCTATCAAAAAAATAAGAACCAATATATGTGTAGATTGAAAATCTGCCTTACTACACTCGTATAGATTCCTATATTAATTCTTATTTTTTCGGAATGTGGTAGGTTACGAACCCACAAAACTACGGAACAAATATTGATCCACCACAAAATAATGAAGTTCAAACAGTACTCAACTTCATGTTTGGCGATTTTTTGTTCGTAAGCATTATCCAATTTTCACAGAAACAGTATATTATTAGAAATTCTGTACATATTCCCGAATTCAATACGACTCACTTGACGTTATCCTTTATACCTATACATTCGAACTAACTCTCCACCCTCAAAATTAAAATAGAGCGTTAATTCCTATGTAGGGGTAGGCGTATTTATTGTTAATAATATGCCCAATTCTTTTTTTTTTCAAATGCAGATTCACACGAAAGGGAAGCCCTCTAATGTTCAAAGAACACCGCGTGAGTCAAGAGACAGGAGATACGAATTAACATTCACTTTGAATTTTTGAAGTTTGTAAGCCTTAGAAGAAACCTCTTTCAGCAACGAGTTCCAAAGCTCAGCTGCTCTATTGAAAAAAGATCCCTGAGCAAGAGAGGTTCGACAGGTCTTCAAATTAACAACAGAGGGGTGGGAATTCTGTACTCGTCGAGTCATCCGTGTAGATATTGCCAAGGGTGGGAAGATTGATAACAATTCAGACGAGCACCGACCGTAAAAATATCTATAGAAGAGAGGCAAGTCTCCAACTCTTCTACGATGTTCCAATGAAGTGAGCGAGTCTGTGTGCGAAGAATCACCAACATGACAGATTGCTCTTCTCTTATTAGAATCGAGAAGCCTCAATGAATGTTTTGGTGCCGAACTCTACACATGAGAACTATATTCCAAGACAGGTCGTATATCATTATAAGCTGACGAGAAGTGAAGTATTTCTTCGCACGAAATAGAGATCCAAGTTTCTGGGAAGCACCTTTAGCGCTCGATCTCACATGGTTTTCCCATGAGAGATTATCACTGATCGTAATTCCTAGCATCGAGATATTTGACTCGGTAGGAATAAAAACTTTTCCTAACACCAAACTGATATTTCTGCACTCGACGCGCGTTTCGCTAACAAGGTTAGCATCTTCAGGAGAAGAAAATTGATAGTAACCAAACCAAAACTCATCGTTTTTTCTGTAGGAATAGTTAATCCTGACATCCGAATACTAGGAGATGATAGATCGGCTTTCCTTGAGAAAAGACATGCCTGAGTTTTCCTAGCATTCAATTCCACCAAGTTCATGTTACCCCATTCTATGTGCTTATCCGACTCTGTGAAAATGACAAATCCCAATGGAAACCAATACACATATTTAATCAACTGAGACAAGAGATTTCACATCGTTGAAAGTGGGATATGGTGTAAAGTTGACGCACCCGAAAGTGAAATAAACAAATTATCTTGAAAAATCAGGTCGTTCTCTCTTTGAGACATCAGTAACAAGTCAGTGAGCCGCAAAAATGGAGCAAAATCACCAAGAGCTGGATGGAGATAGGAGGCGTGAAGATTGTGGAAAGAAATGGCCGCAAATTATTGCAATCGTGATAGGTGAGTGATTAGATTGCTATCGTTTGGTTGGAAGTGTAAGGTGAAAGGTTGATTGAGGTCAGGACCTGATTCTGCTACTCAGTGGCTCACCTAAATCTGTCGACATATATCGCTGATAAACCACTTGTATTACAGCCTCCAAAAGCCATCGTATCCAGATATTTATATAAAAAATCATATCGAATACTTTCGGATAACTCTGTTTTTTTTTCGAAATTTACAGATTAATGAAAGTTTTCACAATGAAAGCTTTTGTAATTGCATTATGAGGACAATGCACCACAATATATGAACAATCATTGTTTTTAATAATGGAAGAATTTTGGATTGAAGTGGCCTTTACTTGATGGAAATCCATAGTTATTACGCTATAAGGTAGAACACGATTAAATGTCCACAGAATTTATTGTCTTCGCGACATGTTTCGATACACTGTATCTTTTTCAAGCGAATGTATTATAAACATGGAAGAATTTTCCGTGTTTTATACTTTTTGGAGGGTACCATGTAAAAGCTTATACGTAATCAAGTCAGTTCAGGTGGTTTCAATAGGGCCTTCATAACGTGGGGAGTTGTTCAGGCTGTCGTCCAATAGAGCAGAAAGAACAGATTTCTTATAAATCAAGAAATTAGACTATAGTAAGTAGTAACAAATAACTTCCCTTTGCTCACCGACATACCAAAAAGGCAAACTTAAAATAATGCTAAGTTCAACACTCTGAATCAGTCAGTTGAAAATGATGTCTCTATAAAAAATGCCTCTAGTTTACGAGAGATAAAATTTCACTCGATGTTGGTCAATTTCGTATTCAAAACTGTAATAGGGGTTATCAAGGTCGTGGCTGCCTCGGTAAGCCAATGCCACTGATAACTTGGAATTTCCCAAATACAGAAATTTCAACCAAAATCAAACTGTTTGATTTAGCTGTGGTGTTGCCAAGTTGTATGGTGAAACAATTAACTTTCTTTACCTCGTTCTTCATCACAAATCAATCATAACGAGAATAAATACTTTATAATTTTTTTTTTATATTTCGAAGAAGCATACCAATCATTTATTTATTCCATAATAGTCATTCTCTACATACACGTATATATGGAAAACGAAATTTTGATTGATGAAACTCAATTTCAAATTGAGATTATTTGTTTTCTAACCTACCACAATCTGAAAAATAAGTATTAATATTGGAATACATACAAGTGTAGAAGTAGAAGGGTTTTTTCTTTGGTAAATGGCTTTAGATGAACTCCTTAGCCATCTTTTTCATTATATGTCAAAACGAAACAAGTTATAATTTCAATTCATAGCTTACAATGAGACTTTCCTTTCCCATTTCCTTCTGGATAGAACATTCAAATTATACGAGAAGTTGCTTACTAATTGGACTTGTTGTATCCAAAAGGAACTGTTTTTAAGATTAATTATTGCATGATTGAGTTTTTTCACTATAAAAATAGGTACATAGTTTTTTTGTCATTTTTTACAATTAAAAAAACACTGGGCAGATTTTCGTTTGTTCATAACGAATTTTTCATTACAAAAACAAATGAAAAGAATAATTGTTAGCAATTTTTTTTTCAGAATATGAAAGGGAAACATCACGCAAAAAAAGTTTTTATACTATTTTATATTATTAGTCAGATCTAAAACAATTGTTAATGAAAAAATGCAGTTTCAAGCATCAAGAATATTCTTTGAGAATCTGGTTTTTTATTTTAAATCATAATTACCACTGGTTGAATTTCTGTTAGGAAATTCTGACTATCTCATAAACAAACCATCAATTTATAACATTTTCACAGTTAATGGGAGCGAACAATTCTCAAAAATTAAAGGAGTCGCCTTCCTAGGACATTGTCCATTCTGCCTTATCCAGGAAGGAGGACAGGTCACCAGGGGACATCTCCTTAATATCGGCAGGTGTAGGCCAAGACTCACCAAACACACACTCTCTTATCGACGATAGCTCCAGACATTCGCATAAGACATGCCTCACAGCTTCATCTTCCTGTTCACACATCCTGCATAGAGGTGTGTCCACTAGCCCCATAATATGGAGGTGTTTCCTTAGTTGACAGTGTCCAGTCAGAAATCCCACTGTTAATCGTAGGTTCTTCCTGGTCATCGCCAAATATTTATTTGGATCCAGCTTCTCAGGGTCGCCCAGGGTGATTCTGGCAAAACTGCATCCTTTGGTTGAGTATGGGTGTAACGTTTGTCTAGTTCCGCAATTGTCGAAGTCGTCAAGCCATGGGTGTCACCTGGTCCCAAAATGTTAATTCCAGCCGCCACCTTGGCCAAAGAGTCAGCAATGCAATTACCTTTGCTCCTGTCGTGCCCTTTCACCCACCTTAGTACGATATTATTATCTACCGAGGCGTTAGCTAAATCTTGGTGGCACTCTAGTGCTAACCCTGAGATAATACGTTGTCTATTCAAGGTTAGAAGGGCTTGTCTACTATCAGTGTAGATTATTATGTCTTTGCCAGAAATTACTTATCTGGTTAGCTCTTTTGTGGCGATTGAGATACCAGCCAGTTCTGTTTGAACCACGCTGGTATTTTTTTCCATTCCCCACTTAATCCTTAGGCTAAGTGATCTAGAGTAAACTCCACATCCTGATCCTTCCTTGGTTTTTGAGCCGTCTGTGTATATGCGTATTGCATTTGCAGCATCCGCCTCGTGTTCTGTTTTATTTGTATTTTGTAGGGTTTATTAAACACAAACCTGGGTTCAATTGCGTCACTGGCTGCCTGTAGCAGAGGCACCGCAGTGAGTGCCTCCCTCCACAGGCCCCGCCTCAGTTGACCCATTCCTACCTCGGGGTTTACACCAGCCGTGCGCAATCGTAGCATGGCATAGCGCAACCTCCTTGACGTGCAGGTCAAGAGGTGTCATACCAGTAACTAATTCCATTGCTGCGATTGGTGTTGTTCTCATGGCTCCTGTGATGTTCAGACAAGCCATTCGCTGTATTTGAAGATGCCGTCGACGGTCCCCACATGCTCAGAAGCCCGGGGGGGCCCCCCTCCCCCCCCCCCCCCCCCCCTGCTCTGAATGTGCGAGTTCCATGTTAACTTCCTGTCGAGGGTAATACCGAGGTATTTCACCTCTTCAGAGAAGTTTAGTTTGCTTTTGAAGATTTCGGGGGGTTTCAAGCCCGATAAGCTTCTTTTCCTAGTGAAAAGGACCATCTCCGTCTTCTTGGGATTGATCGACAGTGAGTGTTCTTTACACCATGTTTCTATTAATTTGAGACCATCCTGCGCTCTATCGCACAGTATGTTAACAAATTTGCCGGTCTGCAGGTATATTAGGTACTAGGCACTAAATTAAAAAAAACAATTGAAAAAAATTCAATAATCCAGGACAGATCGCGAATAGTTTGCATCGAACAAAAACGTTTAATTTTAGACTTTATCTTTAGTTTCATTCAGATCTGATGAAGAGTGCTTGAAGTGTTTCCATCATTTCATTGGGAGCCAATGCTCTGTTCTAAAACTCTCAACTCTCCGACTTCTGCACATAGCAACACCAAAGCTCTCTCTACTAGAAACTTTAAAACTTTCTCCGCTGTCGCGATCAAGTGTTTCCCCTTTTATACTTGCGTACGCCTATGGAGAATCTTCCAATAATGTCTCTATGATGTTTTTGCATCGAATTTTCTTGGCGAATCTAGATTTCTTGGAAAATTACGTACTCTCTTCGACCCCTCATTTTATTTTGTGTTTACAAGCGACAGGGCCGGCGCTAGGAGATTTCGTAACAATACCATTAATATTTTGGATACGAAAATGTCTTGCGTCTTCCCCAACGAAGGTATATACGAATCTATATGCCACATCAGATATTCGTTATGCTTGGTCATTCAATGTGAATTTCTTCGAATAAATATACAAGTCCAATCAATATATCAATTAGTGTATTCTTACATCTTGAATAACAATCACTAGTTTATGAACTTTTTTTATGAATGAACGAATGAAAGTACTTGCTGATAGTGATCAATCCATTGTTGCAAGAATATTGGCTTAGAATATAAAGAGTAACATTTATCGGGCTGATATCAAGAGAGCATTGAGAAAGTAATATAACTATGAAGGAAGGACTTTTTTTCGATGAGTTCTTGGAACGTGATCCCTACTTTCTTGCCCAATCTAATTTTAGAAGGTTTGCAGGGACGTTGGTATATCACATTAGCGACACATCTAGTAGTGATAAGTAGCTTAACAACTAATTGGCAACACCGGATTCAAAGATATCCGATATCCAATAATCCAATAATAATAATAACACAATTTGCCATATCTTCATCAAATGAGAATTTAAACAAAATCTAATACATTTTGAGCAATATACTCCTCGCCGGGCCACCGTGCTGGGTAATCGCACGTTAAAAGGTAAGGCCTCGTTGATCCATTGCTCGTACAAGTTTCGACTTTTGAGGGTTGACGTTCGTCAGCTGGTCAACGAAAACGAACAATTCTAGAACAATTTTAGAACAATATAATACATGCAGATAATGCCTGCTAACTACAACAGCAAGCTTGTGAGGATAATGTTAGATCTACTACGTGGAAGCATTATGGGTCTGACAGAAGAAACTCTACAGAGGTTCTATTGGGAGGGGGAAACCGCACTAGCCGTATCCTGTGAATGCAAAGTGGTAGCAAGTATACAATATGTGGGGTTACAAGCTATTTAATGAAGGAGCCAGTATCGACGATATAAAAGTCTCATCCAAGACATCAATTAAATTTTCAACAATTCTTCTAAACCCCTGCACTTTTTTCGGGTTGTGTCTTTTCGATCTGTATAAAGAATATTTCGATAAAAAATCAAGTAGAATTCGATTTATTTCAGCATGTCTAGCGCCTTTGACCAATGGACTTCAACTAGCTTGGACCTCGCCATTTATACCAAAAATAACTAAAGATAAAGAACATTACGACATATCGGAAGAAGAAGCCTCATACCTCGCCATAATTCAGCCCGTTTCGATGATTTTAACTTGTCCCTTCTCTGCCAAACTCTGCGACATTATCGGAAGGAAGAGAACCCTCATGCTCATATCATTACCCCACATATTGAGCTGGGTTTTGGCAGCAATCGCTACAGACATATATGCGTTCTATGGGTCCAAGGTTTGTTCAGGAATAGCTAGTGGTATAGCTTTTGCTGCCCTGCCCATGTATATAGGAGAAGTGTCCTCTCCAGAAGTTCGAGGAACCTGGGGAAATCTGTTTTCTTCAGCACTATACTTCGGAGAATTCCTAATGGCAATACTTGGTAGTCATTTCGATGTGGATGAAACATCTTATATTTGTGTATCTATCCCGATCATATTCGTGATTTGTTTTTCTTTCATGCCCGAATCGCCCTATTTTTATATCATGAAAGAAGACGTTGATAATGCCAAATCTTCTCTGAGATTCCTGCAGCGTAAAGAGGACATTGAGAATGATTTCATTCTGCTGCAGAAAGACGTGAGGAGGCAAATGTCAGAATCAGCAAACTGGGGAGACTTTTTCAAGATAAAAAGCAACAGAATCGCGCTTCAAGCAGCAGTATTTTTGAGATCTTCGCAAGTATTCGGAGGTTTAACGGTATTTGTTGTATACATTCAGTTCATTTTCGAAAAAGCTGGTGGAAATGTCAGTCCTGAGCTATCGTCAATAATATATACAGCATTGAGTTTCGCCCTGAATATAATTGTTATATTTATAGTAGATAGATTGGAGAGGAAAAAAGCTTACATTGCTTCGACATCTCCTTGTGCTGTTGTCCTACTCGTAGTTGGAATATATTTCTACATCGACAAGTGCCATCCTTACATAGATGTAACTTTTCTCAAGTGGGTCCCTATTACAGGTATGGTTCTATATAAAATTTTTGCATCTTATGGGATAGCTGTAATACCAACATTGATGCTGGGTGAATTGTTTTCTGCAAGTATCAAGTCGAAAGCAATGACGATAATGTCAATAGTTTTTGGCGTACTCGCATGTATCACTAATTATATTTTCCATGCATTATATTTTTATGTGGGACTGTACGCGCCGTTTTTGTTCTTAGGGTGCTGCAATGTTATTTCAGCTGTGCTATCGTACTATTTGATTCCGCAGACGAAAGGAAAAACTCTTGAAGAAATTCAGCAGTCTTTCAAAAAGCAAGACAGTAGTGGTAAAAACTGCGTTGTTTGACTAAAGAAAACCATTGTTTGCCATTTCGAGTAAATTTAGACTCGGGATGATGTAATTTCCCGGAAGAGATTTTTTTTATACATATCGAGTTTCTTACTTATGACTCAAGTCATGTTAGAAAGGAACCAATGGTTCCTTTTTGAAAACCGAGTTCTCGTTTCTGATTGTTTTCCTTTTTAGATGATGATAATCAATAAAAGTAAGAAAATTGAATATTTTTTATTATAAACTATATGGGTTTATTATTCCCCTATTTACTCGACGGTATGAAAACAAACAATTCATTTCATTGCCATAAGCTCTTATTCGAAAAAAACACAAAATTCAAATATCTCAACTTCATTTGTTCCGTAGTTTTCTGGGTTTGTAACTGACACAATCTGAAAAAATAAGAATTATTATTGGAATCTTCACAAGTGTAGAATGGCGGATTTTCAATCTACCCCTAATTGACCGTCAGCCCGTGGTATAAAAAATTGAACGATCCTTGACCGTATGCCCTCTGAAGATTCGACTAGAATATATGTGTCAATCATGCTCAATTTGAAATGAAATTTGCATCCTGGTTCTATAGTTGAAAAATTCCGGAAAATGTTGTAACAAAAATATGATAAATTTCAACAATAGTTAACCGTATGCCAAGGTAATGAGAAGAAAGTTAACGAAAAAATAATCTAGCGGAAAAAGGTCGGCATACGTGTAGGGTGGTTCCTAAGGGATATAATGAACCCTTGAAATTGCAGACACTTGTTACCCTTCTTGATGATAGCTGACCGTATGCCTCTGAGAGATTTGTTTTATTTGTGATGTAACATATACTTATGCCAAACGGCATACCGATCAGCTGGTTCCAAGTGTTTCCTAACCTCTAAAACATCTGTCGAAAATTTATTATTATTTTTTATGATCGTTAACTATATGCCATTAGCAAATATGATAAAATGTAATCAATGCTTTCATATGTAGCTTCGGCATAGAGATCGTGCGGTCCTAAAGTAGTGGCATACGTATCAAAAGATGTAAAAATTTGAAATGACTTTTCGATGATCACTGACCGTATGCCATTAACTTTATCATTAGACAATACCAAAATCTATTGTATAATAAAAGGGCATACGCTTACCGTGGTTCCGAACCTCAAAAATCAAAATTGAAGTTGAATATTAATTTTCGACGATCGCTAACCGAATGCCTTCATGTATATCATTGAATAATTGAAAAATTAAATACCCTGTAAAAGGGCATACGGTTTTAGTGGTTCCATACCTGAATTATCAACTGAAATCTGAACCAGCATTTCTAGTGTGTATGTGAAGTGATTGTGTATATGTACTGGGGTCTGATTTTCATATCGGGTGAACTCTCCCATCAAGAGAGAATTCAGATGTCTCTTTCTATCCTTATATAAGCAAAAGTCGTTTGAGATAGAAAAAGACAGTCGCCTCTCTCTCATTGTGAGAATTCACCTGATTTGAAAATTAGGCCCCTGAGGTTCAAGTTTTGAGTCTTGTGAATACATTTTCATTCGAATAGAGTGACGTAGAGCGATATGGACGAGATGTATTGAAATGCCACACAACACAAATACGTAAACGAATTTATCTCAAATCTAGAGGAATTCTCCATTGCAAAATGTGAATCCAAATAATTTAGCAAATAATTAGCAAATATATTGGATTTTTTGTGGCTTCTATCAAATATATATCGTAAAGATACGCCAAGCTGGGTAGGCTATAATGCCAAAATCGTACAAGATGAAACTGTATGTCAACGTATAGCATATTTGCCACCGATTCATCAGTCACCAACTGATAAAAGCGTTGTCCGAAAAACAATGGTAAGAGCTTTAGAAATAGCGACAGAGACCGGTCAAAAATACGGTCAAGTATTTTATGATTCAGCAGTGGCAAGAATAGCATTCCTAATTCAACAAGCAGACAAAGAAAAATTTCGGAATTTATTTATTCATTTGGGTGGTTTTCACGTAGAAATGTCATTCTTCAAGGCAATTGGCACTTTTGTAAATGGCTGTGGGCTGACAACAATTATGGTTGAAAGTGAACTGATTAATGGTGAGTCAGTCAATTCTTTTTTAGCAGGAAAAATTTTCAACAAGTGTAAAAAATTATACGTAATGGTAGCCTTAGGTCTTCATATGGCTATGTTTGACTTTTTCCAGCAAGTGAAAGGAATACAGGTGAACGAAAATGTGAAAAAGTTTGTCACAGATTCTGAACACAGTCCCGTAGATATTGAAAATGAAGATGTGATGAATATCATTAAAGATTTCCGTGAATTCGAACAAGAAGTCATCGAAGGCAAGCATGGCAAAACACAGAAATTTTATGAAATATTTATCAAACTTATAAATTACTACCTGCTTTTCGAGCGGAGCGTTCGAAGTAATGACTTCTATCTATATACATTACCTAAATTGGGCAATATTTTTTTTGCAATGAATCACATTAACTATGCTAAGTGGTTGTTTATGGTATGAAAATTCATTGCTAAATATACAAAATACACATCCAGACTTAAAGGAAGAAATTGTTAAAGGATCATTTGGCATGTTTATTCAATAATATTTACTGAAATTGATCATGTCTATAGATACATTTGCAATCAATTGATTTAATTTTCAGGAGTTAATTAACTCAAAAACCGTTTTCGAGAAAATGGGTTGATTTAACAATGGAACAAACAATGAATTCTGATGCTGGAAGAACATTTAATGGTTTTACGTTTCTATTAAACTCGATAAGTGGTCAACAAAGATGGTGCTTCAATCACGGGATTCGCTGCACTCTAGTTGCAGCTGTACTTGATGACTGTGGAGTACAACAGAAGCAAGACGTGACCAATGATTTGAAAAAGTACCGAATTAAGCAATTCCAGAAACAACTTGATTGCTTTTGGAGGCATTTAAAAACGAGAATGAATCCCTTCTCAGTAGATGTACCAAGAGATTCATTGTTTCAAATTGCGACGGGAGATAGTGCTCCAGAGCAGGTTGAAAAATTTTCTTTGACTATTGAAGTAAGTGGTGAAGCCTTAAGAAAGGAAATGATTGATTCATGCACGTACGATGCAAGAGCTTTCGATTGATTCAAAATGAAGAAGAATAAGATATTAAATTTCGCCTCGTGTACGAAGAAAAAACGATCTAAAGTATCATCGAAAGTTCAGGAATTAAAAGTTCATAGAGATTTATTTGCCATAGTTTTGGGAATCGCCCTATCATCTACAGAAAAAGTAGATATGGATAAAGTTAGTATATAATAGTTTAATGTAAAAGTATCATCTTGTTGCGATAGGTGGTTTTCTACAACACTCGAGGTTGTTTTCCCGAGCTTTGTCTGAAAAACTTCGAGCGCGTACAAAAACATCTCGTAACGAGTTGGAAAAATATTTTTCACCATTATGATATCAAAACCTTGTTCAAAATTATCATTATGACGTTAGAATGATGGAAACATTTTTGTGCGTGTGCGCATTATGAAATAATTTTTTTATTACAGGTACTTTCGTATCCAATATCAGAATTTCCACCTTCACTATACAGGAAACTGTAATATATTTTTGTTAATATGGATTTTCATCAAGTATCGGCCAGTTCAATTCAATTTATTTCCTTACGATTTCAGTCTGAATTAAAAATCATGATGAAATCATACCGATCCTTTCAGTAAGGATATAAGGTTAGTAATCATCGACAAATGATATTCGAATTTTTGAGGTTAGGAACTATAATTATTTAATTTTGCAATTATTCAATGATGTACACAATGGCATACGGTCAGCGATCGTCAAAAATTAATATTCAACTTCAATTTTAATTTTTGAGGTCAGGAACCACGGTAAGCGTATGCCCTTTGATTATACATTACATTTTGGTATTGTCTAATGATAAAGTTAATGGCATACGGTCAGAGATCATCGAAAAGTCATTTAAAATTTTTACAACTTCCATATACATTTCTGAGCTTCGGAACTACGATAACCGTATGCCTTTCTCCAAGTGGTCATTTTTATATATAAACTTCAATTTTAAGTTGATTTTTTACGGTTAAGAGTCATAAAAAATAATAATAAATTTTCGACAGATGTTTTAGAGGTTAGGAAATACTTGGAACCAGCTGATCGGTATGCCGTTTGGCATAAGTACATGTTACATCACAAATAAAACAAATCTCTTAGAGGCATACGCCCAAATAGCACACGACGTCTTGAAGACGAACCATTTATGTCCCAGTTACGTCGATACGTCCCGGGACGTATGGGAGATATTCGAAGAACGTACATTTCCGGATGTTTCATGTATGTACTATATAGACGTCCCATGTAGGTACATATTTGGTCCCGTTCCAATCGGAATGTTATAAAAACGTACATGCTTGGAAGTACTATGTACGTACTGTAGTAAGTGTCCCGGGTACGTTCATAATAACTCCTTTTCAGGTACGTACATTTCGGAACGAGTTAGGGACATACCAATGACGTGCTTTTTTGATAATTCCTTGTACGTACTGTTTATAAGTATTTTTGACGTACATGTTTGGAAGGATTATGCAAGTACTGTTTAGACCTTCCAGGTGCGTACATATTGGGTCTCTTTCAAAATCGTATCTTTTGAAACTTTTGAAGATCATAGTGATGACGTACATTTTTGAGAATCGTATGTATTCGGATGTCTCCTTGACGTACGCCAAGAAACCTACTTTGTACATTCAGCTAGATCCCCTCAAGTCCAGTGTGGGCCGAAAAAGAACGAACTAGTAACGTCCCACATGCGTACATTACCGTCCCTGTCAGGTAGGCCCAACGCGCTATCCCAAGTAGCACATCATATGGTGACTTCAAGTTAGTTACCTATGTTCGAGACAACAATAAATCTTTTTCAGGAAGTTCAGTAACAATGAAAATAAATTTGAAAAACACTGAAGGATCACTGTCTTATATGCGATGGCGATGTGGAATATCACACTTGCTGTGCAAAAAGTTCTGGCCGTATTTTCTGGTATTGAAATTCACCACGTCGATATTTCAATTTTTCCAAATTTTTTCAGGAATAATTCATCATGAATATTGCATTACCAATATTGGTATATGTTCGAATATTTTAAAGTCATCACTCTCAAAATCCCGATACCTCTTTCAGTTGTGATTCGAAAATGACGAGTTGAATATTTTCATTTTACTTTGAAAACGATAATCAAGCATTATCAGAATTTGCATATCTATATTGCAGTATTATGCCAATATGCCACCTAATGTGATAATTCAATATTTTATTCTACGCTCCCAATGTCGACTGCACATCCATACGACACAACTCTTCTTTAGAAACAAGTCTCTCCGTACCGTAGAGCGTTGTAGTGGCAAACAGTGAAAAATTCAAAGTGAAGGTCCGGGTTCAAGTGCCGCAGCAGCCAGAGTTTTTTCCTGGTTAGTATTTGGTAAGTACATGTGCATGAGTGAAATTTTCAAGTTGACTAATTGGTAAAGAAGAAATGAATAATTCCGAATATGAAAACTGAGAATTGAGAAGTGACATCAATTGAATTTATTTTTTTCGTCGATATATCATCAACAAGAAGGTACGTTTTCGGAATGTCCCAAACAGTTCCCCTTTCTGTACATTACAGGTCCTGTGTGGACTAGAAAAGTACGTACCTGGGATTACCGACTATGCGGAAACGGTAAGTTCCAGGGAGGTCTTATGTACGTCTGTCGGAGACTAAAGTACGTCCCAAATACGTACAATACATCCTCACCGTACATATGTAGTACGTCCACTGGACGTACTTGTGCTATCTGGGCGGTCAGCTATCATCAAGAAGGGTAACAAGTGTCTGCAATTTCAAGGGTTCATTATATCCCTTAGGAACCACCCTACGCCCCAGATAGCACAAGTACGTCCAGTGGACGTACTGCATATGTACGGTGAGGATGTATTGTACGTATTTGGGACGTACTTTAGTCTCCGACAGACGTACATAAGACCTCCCTGGAACTTACCGTTTCCGCATAGTCGGTAATCCCAGGTACGTACTTTTCTAGTCCACACAGGACCTGTAATGTACAGAAAGGGGAACTGTTTGGGACATTCCGAAAACGTACCTTCTTGTTAATGATATATCGACGAAAAAAATAAATTCAATTGATGTCACTTCTCATATTCGGAATTATTCATTTCTTCTTTACCAATTAGTCAACTTGAAAATTTCACTCATGCACATGTACTTACCGAATACTAACCTGGAAAAAACTCTGGCTGCTGCGGGACTTGAACCCGGACCTTCACTTTGGATATTTCACTGTTTACCACTACAACGCTCTACGGTACGGAGAGACTTGTTTCTAAAGAAGAGTTGTGTGGTATAGATGTGCATTCGACATTGGGAGCGTAGAATAAAATATTGAATTATCACATTAGGTGGCATATTGGCATAATACTGCAATATAGATACGCAAATTCTGATAATGCTTGAATATTGTTTTGAAAGTAAAATGAAAATATTCAACTCGTCATTTTCGAATCACAACTGAAAGGGGTATCGGGATTTTGAGAGTGAAACATATACCAATGATGCAATATTCATGATGAATTATTCCTGAAGAAATTTGGAAAAATTGAAATATCGACGTGGTGAATTTCAATACCAGACAATACGGCCAGAACTTTCTGCACAGCAAGTGTGATATTCCACATCGCCATCGCATATAAGACAGTGATCCTTCAGTGTTTTTTCAAATATATTTTCATTGTTACTGAACTTCCTAAAAAAATTTCAATGTTGTCTCGAACATAGGTAACTAACTTGAAGTCACCATATGATGTGCTACTTGGGATAGCGCGTTGGGCCTACCTGACAGGGACGGTAATGTACGTATGTGGGACGTTTCTAGTTCGTACTTTTTCGGCCCACACTAGACTTGAGGGGATCTAGCTGAATGTACAAAGTAGGTTTCTTGGCGTACGTCAAGGAGACGTCCAAATACATACGATTCCCAAAAATGTACGTCATCACTATGATCCTCAAAAGTTTCAAAAGATACGATTTTGAAAGGGACCCAATATGTACGCACCTGGAAGGTCCAAACAGTACGTGCATAGTCCTTCCAAACATGTACGTCAATGATACTTATAAACAGTACGTACAAGGAATTATCAAAAAAGCACGTCATTGGTATGTCCCTAACTCGTTCCGAAATGTACGTACCTGAAAAGGAGTTATTATGAACGTACCCGGGACACTTACTACAGTACGTACATAGTACTTCCAAGCATGTACGTTTTAATTACATTTCGAATGGAACGGGACCAAATATGTACCTACATGGGACGTCTATATAGTACATACATGAAACATCCGGAAATGTACGTTCTTCGAATGTCTCCCATACGTCCCGGGACGTATCGACCTAACTGGGATATAAATGGTTCGTCTTCAGGACGTCGTGTGCTATTTGGCGTATGCCGACCTTTTTCCGCTAGATTATTTTTCGTTAACTTTCTTCTCATTACCTTGGCATACGGTTAACTATTGTTAAAATTTATCATATTTCTGTTACAACATTTTCCGGAATTTTCCAACTATAGAACCAGAGGATGCAAATTTCATTTCAAATTGAGCATGATTGACACATATATTCTAGTCGAATCTTCAAAGGGCATACGGTCAAGGATCGTTCAATTTTTTATACCACGGGCTGACGGTCAATAAAAGTTGCTGCGTCTATTGAAAAACAGTTCTTTCTGGATAGAAAAATTCCAATCAGTCAGAAACTTCTCGTATAACTCAAATTTTGACTATCAAAAAAAAAAGAACTAATATATACTTATATGTAGATTGAAAATATGCCCTTCTACACTCGTATATAGATTCCAATTCTTATTTTTTCAGATTGTGGTAGGTTACAAATCCAGAAAACTACGGAACAAATATTGATCCATCACAAAATAATGACGTTCAAACAGTACTCAACTTCATCTTTGGCAATTCTTTGTTCGTCAGCATTATCCAGTTTTCACAAAAACAGTATATGATTGAAAATCCGAGCAAAAATAAAAATGAATAATTGAAAATTCTGTACATATTCCCGAATTCAATACGACTTACTTGACGTTATCCTATATACCTATCCATTAGAACTAACCCCCCACCCTCAAGATTAAAATAGTATAGGGGTAGGGGAATTTATTGTTAGTAATATGCCCAATTCGATGTTTTTTTTTAGTGCAGATTAGTTGTGTGAGATTATTGGATAATGGAGTACGATTATATTATTTGAATGAATTAAACTTTTTTTATATATGCAAATTCACACGGAAGGGAAGCCCTGTAATGTTCAAAGAACACCGCGTGAATCAAGGGACAGGAGATACGAATTAACATTCACTTTGAATTTTTGAAGTTTGTAAGCCTTAGGAGAAACCTCTTTCAGCAAGGAGTTCCAAAGCTCAGCTCTCAGCTGCTCTATTGAAAAAAGATCCCTGAGCAAGAGTCCAAATTCACAACAAAGGGGTGGGAAATCTGTACTCGTCGAGTAATCCGTGTAGATATCTCCAAGGGTGGAAAGATTGATAACAATTCAGAAGAGCACCGATCGTGAAAGTATCTATATTATAAGCTGACGAGAAGTGAAGTATTTCTTCGCATTAAATAGAAATCCAAGTTTCCGGGAAACCACCTTTAGCGCTCGATCTCACATGGTTTTCCCAAGAGAGATTATCACTGATCTTAATTCCTGGCATCAATAAGATATTTGACTGGGTAGGAATAAAAACTTTTCCTAGAGATCAATTGCCCCAACACTAAACTGCTATTTCTGCACTCGTCGCGAGTTTCACTAACAAGGTTAGCATCTTCAGAAGAAAATTGATACTAACCAAACCAAAACTCATCGTTTATTCTGTAGAAATAGTTAATCCTGACATCCGAATACTAGAAGATGATAGATCAGCTTTCCTTGAGAAGAGACATGCCTGGGTTTTCCTAGCATTCAATTCCACCAAGTTCATGTTAACCCATTCTATGTGCTCATCCGACTCTGTGAAAATGACAAATCCCAAAGGAAAACAATACACATATTTAATCAACTGAGACAAGAGATTTCACATCGTTGAAAGTGAGATATGGTGTAAAGTTGACGCACCCGTAAGTGAAATAAACAAATTGTCTTAAAAAATCAGGTCGTTCTCACTTTGAGACATCAGTAACAAGTCGGTGAGCCGCAAAAATGGAGCAAAATCGCCAAGAGCTGGATGGAGATAGAAGGCGTGAAGATTGTGGGAAGAAATGGCCGCAAATTATTGCAATCGTGATAGGTGAGTGATTATACATTGCTATCGACTGGTTGAAAGTGCAAGGTGAAAGGTTGATTGAGGTCAGGACCTGATACTGCTGCTCAGTGGCTCACCAAAATCTGTCGACATATATCGCTGATAAACCACTTGTATTACAGCCTCCAAAAGCCATCGTATCCAGATATTTATATAAAAAAACATTTCGAATACTTTCGGATAACTGTTTTTTTTTTAATTTACAGATTAATGAAAGTTTTCACAATGACAGCTTTTGTAAATGAGGACAATGCACCACAATTTATGAACAATCATTGTTTCAAATAATGGAAGAATTTTCCGTGTTTTATACTTTTTGGAGGGTACCATGTAAATGCTTATACGTAATCAAGTCAGTTATTCATGTGGTTTCAATAGGGCCTTCATAACGTGGGAAGTTGTTTAGGCTGTCGTCCAATAGAGCAGAAAGAACAGATTTTTTCTAAATCAAGAAATATGACAATACTAAGTAGTAACAAATTACTTCCTTTTGCTCACCGACATACCAAAAAAGCAAACTTTCTGAAATAACGTATATATAGATATAAATATACAAAAATAACGTTCAGTTTATAACACTCTGAATTGGTCACTTTAAAATGATGTCTCTATAAAAAATGCCTCTGGTTTACGAGAGATAAAATTCACTTGATGTTGGTCGCCATTTTAATATATTCAATAATATCATAAGGGTTATCAAGGTCGTGGCTGCCTGGATACGCCAATGCCACTGATAACTCGGAATTTCCCAAATACAGAAATTTCAACCAAAATCAAACTATTTGATTTAGCGTTGGTGTTGCCAAGTTGTATGGTAAAACAATAAACTTTCCTTACCCCGTCCTTCATCACCAATCAACTTTAACGGAAAATAAATACTTTATATAAATTTTTTATAACAGTCATTTATTTCTACACAGACGGATATGGAAAACAAAATTTCAATTTATGAATCTCATCAATTCCAAATTTGGATTGATTGAGCTGTTATCAATAATTATTAACGCAGAGTATATATACTTGTGTAGATTCCAATGCTTGTACTCATTTTTTTACATTGTGATAGGTGAGAAAACCAGAAAAATACGAATATTTATCCATCACAAAATGATGACGTTCAAACAATACTCC
Organism: Zygogramma bicolorata; assembly: GCA_032362365.1. NCBI lineage: Eukaryota > Metazoa > Arthropoda > Insecta > Coleoptera > Chrysomelidae > Zygogramma > Zygogramma bicolorata. Next base: position 128,904 of record JAVJAQ010005218.1, read on the forward strand.
ACAATACAAATGCATGTTTGAGTTTTTACTAGAAAAATGCTTAGTTATTTTTGTCACTTTCTACAATTCAAAAAAAAACGCAGATATTCGTTTATTCATAATGAATTTTTCATAACAAAAACAAATGAAATGAATAATTGCCAGCAATTTTTTTCCATAATATGAACGAGAAACATGACTTAACAAAAAGGTGTTATATTATCAGTTAGATCTAAAACAATTTTTTATAAACAAATGCCGTTTCAAGCATCAAAAATATTCTTGGAGAATCGTGTACTTTCATGCTCAATCTAATTTGCGAAGGTTTGCAGGGACATTGGTATCATTAGCGATGACACATCTTGTAATAATAAGTAGTTTCACAACTTAACTTATTGGCAACACCAGATTCACAGATACCCGATATTCAACAAACATGCAGGGAGATCAAGTGACATTGAAATCTCAGAAATAAATTGTAGTCGAAAAACAACCAAACCAGAAGAATTATTCAAATGAATAGAGTACATAGAATTTAAATGTTTTTATATGAACAAACAATATACAACGAAAACGTTGCACACGGCGCTATTAATTTACTCAAAGGTTACCAATTCTATATTTGGAACAGAAGTAAAGGTACTTGATTGAGGTCGATATCTTCAACAACAATGCAATACAATTGCCACTTCCGGTTTGGCCGAAAGTGTTCTCAAAGAAAAAAATTTCAAAGGATTTCCTGTATTTTTTTCTTAGGATAGATCATAAATTTCCTTTTTCAATAATTATAACACAATTTGCCATATCTTTATGAAATGGAATTCAAACGAAATCTAATACATTTTAACGAGCAATATTCTTGTTGACAAAATGGTTAAGGCTTTCACGGCCGAGGTTATCAACTACTTTTCTTCGGTCTTCAAGGACGTCGTTCTTTGGAATTTCTTCCTAACGTTTCGCTAGCGTGAATGGGCAGCTTCTTCAGAGGCTTACACATTTCCGATGAATTTTCAACAATTCTTCTAAACTCCTGCACTTCAAAATTTTCATTTTTTTCGGGTTTTGCCTTTCAATCTGTATGAAGAATATTTCGACAAAAAAATCAAGTAATAATCTATTTATTTCAGCATGTCTGGCACCTTTGACCAATGGACTTCAACTAGCTTGGACCTCGCCATTTATACCAAAAATAACCAAAGATAAGGAACATTACGATATATCAGAAGAAGAAGCCTCATACCTCACCATAATTCAGCCCGTTTCGATGATTTTAACTTGTTCCTTCTCCTCCAAACTCTGCGACATTATCGGAAGAAAGAGAACACTCATGCTCATATCATTACCCCACATATTGAGCTGGGTTTTGGCAGCAATCGCTACAGACATATATGCGTTCTATGGGTCCAAGGTTTGCTCAGGAATAGCTAGTGGTATAGCTTTTGCTGCCCTGCCCATGTATATAGGAGAAGTGTCCTCTCCAGAAGTTCGAGGAACCTGGGGAAATCTGTTTTCTTCAGCACTATACTTCGGAGAATTCCTAATGGCAATACTTGGTAGTCATTTCGACGTGGATGAAACATCTTATATTTGTGTATCTATCCCGATAATATTCGTGATTTGTTTTTCTTTCATGCCCGAATCGCCTTATTTTTATATCATGAAAGAAGACGTTGACAATGCCAAATCTTCTCTGAGATTCCTGCAGCGTAAAGAGGACATTGAGAATGATTTCATTCTGCTGCAGAAAGACGTGAGGAGGCAAATGTCAGAATCCGCAAACTGGGGAGACTTTTTCAAGATAAAAAGCAACAGAATCGCTCTTCAAGCAGCAGTATTTTTAAGATCTTCGCAAGTATTCGGAGGTTTAACGGTATTTGTTGTATACATTCAGTTCATTTTCGAAAAAGCTGGTGGAAATGTCAGTCCTGAACTATCGTCAATAATATATACAGCAATGAGTTTCGTCCTGAATATAATTGTTGTTATATTTATAGTAGATAAGCTGGAGAGGAAAAAAGCTTATATAGCTTCGATATCTCCTTGTGCTGTTGTCCTACTCGTAGTTGGAATATATTTCTACATCGACAAGTGTCATCCTTACATAGATGTAACTTTTCTCAAGTGGGTCCCTATTACAAGTATGATTCTATACATAATATTTGCATCTTATGGGATAGCTGTAATACCAACATTGATGCTGGGTGAATTGTTTTCTGCAAGTATCAAGTCGAAAGCAATGACGATAATGTCTATGGTTTTTGGCGTACTCGCATGTATCACTAATTATATTTTCCATGCCTTATATTTTTATGTGGGCCTGTACGCGCCGTTTTTGTTCTTAGGGTGCTGCAATGTTATTTCAGCTGTGCTATCGTACTATTTGATTCCGCAGACGAAAGGAAAAACTCTTGAAGAAATTCAGCAGTCTTTCAAAAAGCAAGACAGTAGTGGCAAAAACTGCGTTGTGTGACTAGAGAAAACCATTGTTTGCCATTTCGAGTAAATTTAGACTCGGGATGATGTAATTTCCCGGAAGAGATTTTTTTATACATGAGTTTCTTACTTGCAATTTTATATATATTTTTTTAATGTTATAAGATTAAATTATTTAAGAGGTACATGCATCTTTGATTTTATAATCTGAAGTATCTACAACTTATCCCATGCATGCTGGCAGTAGCTTGATTACTTCTATAGTTGCGTTTTGTAGTAAATACTTTTTACGTCTGCTTGAATGTGGTTGACAATGTTCCTTGCTGAATGGTAATGGTTCGGACTTCCATTGTCTATTATATTGACAATTCTATTGATATATGTTGCGAAAAACGAAATGAAAAAATATAAAAATTCGAAAATACAATACAAATACCTTATTCGGTTTGTACTCAATATTTTTTTATATCCTTGCTTGGTTGTTTTTTCAAACGATGGTATATGTAACATTTGACCCGAAAAATTTCATATGATGACTATATTCAATGGCCCAAAAACCAAATTCAGCGAATTTTAGTTTCAAATTATTCGTAAAATTGAATCAGAAATGATAATTTTAGGAAATTTATTGTCCAACAGTTTGTGGTTTGGTACTGAATCTAGTTACAGCTTTTCGAATCCAGCCTAGCACAAGATCGCCTACTTTTCCAGTTGCACACTAGTAGTGCAGACCATGACGAAAGAAAAAAACACCTACCAGGAAAAAGTTTCAACAGAGTGAACACATATATTGGGTGTTTTTTCACAGAGATTGCTGCGCATATACGTCATTAGTTCCGTGCCAAGATGGATTGGATGAGCTGTACATTTACGAATTCAGGATGAATACATTCCCAATTGTGGAAATATTGTAAATACCACAGCTCACGTAGTTATATAGTACAGTTTTTGACATATTGAATCATTATTATAGACCAATTGCATTGCTTTCTATCATTTCCAAAGTCATGGAAAAAGCAATCAATATGAAGCTCATTAAATATCTAGAGAAATTAATTAATTAATGATCGACAATACGGATTTCGCCATCAAAGATCAACCAGTGACTCATTGGCTTGTTTCTCATATTTATTCAATCGAGAAATTCGGAGAAACGATAGCTGTTGCACTCGATATTTCAAAAGCGTTTGATCGAGTTTGGCATCGGGGTCTCTTTTCTAACCTGCCGTCTTATGGTTTGCCTCCTCAGTTGTGTGCTTTGTTGAAGAGTTTCTTGTCTGATGGTCTCTGTATATGGTTGTGGATGGAGTATCATCTGATATTCTCCCAATAAATGCAGGTGTTCCACAGGGTTCAGTTCTGGCGCCCACTTTGTTTCTGCTTCATATCAATGATTTGCTCGAAAAAACATCTTGTTCAATACATAGTTGTGCGGACGACAGTACTCTTCATACCAGTTTCTCTTCCAGAGTCCCCATACCAGCTCGAGAAACAAAAGTTCAAAGAAACATTCACGTCAATAAAATTAACGACGACTTGGCAAAAATAATAGAATGGGGCAACATGAACTTGGTGGAATTTAATGCTACAAAAACCCAGGCATGTCTCTTCTCAAGAAAAGCCGGTCTATCATCATCACATATTCAGATGTCAGGAGTAACAGTTCCTACAAAATCAAGTATCTCGATGTGAGGAATTACGATCATTGATAATTTCTCATGAGAAAACAATGTGAGATCGATAGCTAAAAGTGCTTCCCAGAAACTTGGATTTCTATTTCGCGCGAAAGAATACTCTACTTTTCGTCAGCTTCTAATGATCTACAAAGCTCAGATACGACCTGTCATGGAATACAGTTCTCATGTATGGAGTTCGACACCAAAACATTCATTGAGGCTTCTCGTTTCCATTCAGAGAAAGGCAATTCGTTTAGTTGGTGATTCTTCGCTCACAGACTCGCTCACTTCATTGGAACATCGTAGAAGGGTCGGAAACTTGTCTCTCTTCTATAGATACTTACACGGTCGATGCTCTTCCGAATAGCTGTCAGTCGTTCGAGTACAGAATCATTATCCCTTTGTTGTGAATTTGGAAACCTGTCGAACCTCTCTTGCTCAGGGATCTCTTTTCAATAGAACAGCTGAGCTTTGGAACTCCTTGCAAAAAGAGGTTTTTCCTGAGGCTTACTAACTTCAGAAATTCAAAGTAAATATGTTGATTCGTATTTGCTGTCCCTTGATTCCCGCGGTGTTCTTTGAACATTACAGGGTTTCCCTTTCGTGTGAATCTGCATATAAAAAAAATCCTCATAGCTTTGTTCAAAAGGTGTATTGCAAACAACTCATTTTCAGAGTTCTACCTATTAGATCAACAATGACAAGTTCTAACAACTTCAACTTTCACAGCCGGAGGTAACTAATTCTGGGATTTTTTTCGGCTTTGTTTGCTGTGGTCCTCAGGTTTTTATTTCTGACGTTTCGACTACAGCTATGTTAGGCATTCTCAAAGTCTGTAAGGTAACGAACTTAATGTTCATGTTCTCACAGTATACATACTACAGTACAGTATGTTACATAAGGCAATATACATCTAAAAAATTTATGTCATTCTAGTTCGTTGTTGCATCCACACTATGTGAAAAATAGGAAAATTCAATTGAATTTTGACATCAGTTTCATTTTATGAAAAAACAAACTCATCACTGTCAAACTTATTAATTAAAATGCAGAAAAGTTATGTGTCTTCATGGCCCACACAGGGCTCCAAATATACCATTCAATAGTTAGTAGCTGAGCGATAAAAACTAGTACTGCACAATAGTTATTTTCCTTTGACCACATATATAATAATATGTGACACAATCGCACTCTCTACTCCCATGGAAAGTGAAATTTAATCTCACTAGTGCGGAAAGTACTTTCAGCACGGCTGTCAATAAGCCATAACATATGCAATTATTAATTGCTTGTCCCTATTGTTATCATTCATATAAAAATTGAACTGATAAGTATTTAATTATTCATAAAAAATAAAGGAAAGAAAAAGAAGTGTGGTATTGTAAGTACTTACTCATTGCCCCATTTTCGAATAAACGTTCGTTATCGTTATTTCTTCATTTCACTATAAAAGTTATTGCAAATTCATCTGCACATTTTATAGAAACAATATTCAACATAGACTGACAAAAAAACTTGATTTTTTGGACTGAGGTGGCCTTTACTTGATGGAAATCCATAGTTATTACGCTATAAGGTAGACACGATTAAATTTCCACAAAATTTATTGTCTTCGCGACATGTTTCGGTACACTGTACCTTTATCAAGCGAATGTATTTAAACACTAAATTATTCTTCGCTAAAAGTTCCTTAAATATATCAGGGCCTACTCTAATTATCTATGATTCCTAGAATAATACCACTGACAATGATGATGATTCCTAACTGATGCTGATAACTGATACTGATTCCTAATAATAATTATGATATCGGACCGTAGTTACTACTTATTGATTGAATAAGTTCAACAAAGGGGAACTATTGAGATCCAATTGATCATTTAGCAAACAATTTGAATTTTTTAATTTATTGATTTCCAAAAATTCTAAATAATTAAGTCTAATGCCCTTATTTTCAACATGCAGAATTTCGAAATTTTTATCGAAGTCATGGCCTTCCTCCAAAATATGATTGGCATATGATGAATGAGTTGTTTTCTTTTCATAATTCATACGATGTTCACGTATGCGGTTTTTGAATGGTCTACCTGTCTGGCCAATATATACTTTGGAGCAAGATCCACAATTCAATTTATAAACTCCTGATTTTTCATCTTTTATTGTTTTATCTTTGTTATTCTTGATAAACCTTCCCAACGTGTTATCTGTTCTATATGCTACTTTTGAATTTTTTTTTTTTTTTAATTTTGTTTATGCAAAAATGACGCTACTTTTTCCGTAGCATGTCCTGAATAAGTTAAGATTCTATAATTATTGTCATGGGTCCTCAAAGTGGGGCACACTTCTTGGATAGCTTTTCTATGTAGTGCTTTAGCAAGAATATTTTCTATTAATTTGACTTGATATCCATTGTTAACTGCTATTTGTTTTATGATATTTAATTCTTTGTTGAAATTTTCCACAGAAAGAGGAATGTTTACTAATCTGTGTATCATACTATGGTATGCTGATATTTTATGTTTATATGGATGTACCGAATTATTATGAATAGTGATATCAGTGTGGGAAGGTTTATGAAAAATAGCAAAGTGGTGTTTGCTGTTGGCTTTACCTATTGTCAAGTCTAAGAAATTAATTGAATTATCTGTTTCCATCTCTATTGTGAATTGAATATTTGGATGAATAGTGTTAATATATTTATGAAATGTATCTAATTGTCTGTTGGTGCCTTTAAAACAAACTATAACGTCATCTACATATCTGTACCAATACAAAAACTGTTGCGACAGTGGATGTTTATGAATTATATTTTCCAGATTGTCCATGAAAATTTCTGCCAGTAGAGGACTTAGCGGATTTCCCATGATCAAACCGTCAGATGAAGAGTATACTTTATTGTCAAATTGAAAGTAATTTTGTTCAAGACATATCGACAAAAGGTCTAATATCTCTTGTTTGTTTCTCTTGTTAATCCGCTCATTAAACAAGAGATATTAGACCTTTTGTCGATATGTCTTGAACAAAATTACTTTCAATTTGACAATAAAGTATACTCTTCATCTGACGGTTTGATCATGGGAAATCCGCTAAGTCCTATACTGGCAGAAATTTTCATGGACAATCTGGAAAATATAATTCATAAACATCCACTGTCGCAACAGTTTTTGTATTGGTACAGATATGTAGATGACGTTATAGTTTGTTTTAAAGGCACCAACAGACAATTAGATACATTTCATAAATATATTAACACTATTCATCCAAATATTCAATTCACAATAGAGATGGAAACAGATAATTCAATTAATTTCTTAGACTTGACAATAGGTAAAGCCAACAGCAAACACCACTTTGCTATTTTTCATAAACCTTCCCACACTGATATCACTATTCATAATAATTCGGTACATCCATATAAACATAAAATATCAGCATACCATAGTATGATACACAGATTAGTAAACATTCCTCTTTCTGTGGAAAATTTCAACAAAGAATTAAATATCATAAAACAAATAGCAGTTAACAATGGATATCAAGTCAAATTAATAGAAAATATTCTTGCTAAAGCACTACATAGAAAAGCTATCCAAGAAGTGTACCCCACTTTGAGGACCCATGACAATAATTATAGAATCTTAACTTATTCAGGACCTGCTACGGAAAAAGTAGCTTCATTTTTGCATAAACAAAATTTAAAAGTAGCATATAGAACAGATAACACGTTGGGAAGGTTTATCAAGAATAACAAAGATAAAACAATAAAAGATGAAAAATCGGGAGTTTATAAATTGAATTGTGGATCTTGCTCCAAAGTATATATTGGCCAGACAGGTAGACCATTCAAAAACCGCATACGTGAACATCGTATGAATTATGAAAAGAAAACAACTCATTCATCATATGCCAATCATATTTTGGAGGAAGGCCATGACTTCGATAAAAATTTCGAAATTCTGCATGTTGAAAATAAGGGCATTAGACTTAATTATTTAGAATTTTTGGAAATCAATAAATTAAAAAATTCAAATTGTTTGCTAAATGATCAATTGGATCTCAATAGTTCCCCTTTGTTGAACTTATTCAATCAATAAGTAGTAACTACGGTCCGATATCATAATTATTATTAGGAATCAGTATCAGTTATCAGCATCAGTTAGGAATCATCATCATTGTCAGTGGTATTATTCTAGGAATCATAGATAATTAGAGTAGGCCCTGATATATTTAAGGAACTTTTAGCGAAGAATAATTTAGTGTTTAAATACATTCGCTTGATAAAGGTACAGTGTACCGAAACATGTCGCGAAGACAATAAATTTTGTGGAAATTTAATCGTGTCTACCTTATAGCGTAAAAAAACTTGAGATTAGTCAGGTAACTCAATAAACTGATTGTGCATTCACAGTTCACACAACAATGTCCATTCAACAGTTCTATTAAAAATTTTTATTTAAGTATTTATTACCAAAATCATCACATTGAAGCAACGATTCTGGCTGACGCTGTCAGGTCAAGCTGAATTCATATTGTAGCGTATATTACATATAGAAGATCTGATATTTACATATTGTTTGATAAAATAGGTGGTAGTAGGAAAAATAGTGTACATACTTGTGCGAAAGAGATTTTTCAGAC
>JAVJAQ010005223.1:0-16824 GCA_032362365.1 Zygogramma bicolorata
ATAATACTCCTAGATGTATTTGATGCTTTGTCAATGAGAATTCCTATTCTTCAGACAATAAAGTATATTTTGACTTTGACTTTACACTGGCACCGGTCGGATATAATTCAATACCCGTCATGGTATTAGCCAAGGAACTAGTTGCTTCTGAGAGGTGCCAGCCAAAACCTACTGTGTAGGTAGATTTGAGACTGGCCTCAATGAATTTTTCGAAAGATGATTTTACTTAATGTGTTATACGGCTGCTCTATTGAAATAAGGAAAATGTACCTTCATGAATTGGATATAATTTTAATGAGACAATGACGAATATTGAAGTTTTGTACTTCCGGATAGATGAAATGATTCGGACTATCCTTTTATATTGATAAACACTGATATTACATTTTCACTTTCCCTCATTTTCATCAATGTCGCTATTCGCACACTAATGTCTGGCTGCAACAGAGAACTTAATTACGAGTCCTGCATCTCTAGTAATTTCACTAGAACGAACTCTTCGTTTTATGATTTTTTGTCAAACCAGATGTTTTCCGCTTCAATCTGAAATCTGCCATTCCGTTTGGAGTTGATTAATCTTCCCTCTAATGAATATCGCCAGTCGCATCTGAAATGATATTTTTCTCTGTAATTCGCGCTCGTTGGCACCTGCTCAAAATTGGAATTCATTTGCCAGGCACGTGTGCAGTGAAAGGGAGTATAAAGTTTGGTTTTCTTTCGTCATACTGTATTTTCGTTTCAGTTATATTTTTGTTTCACATACCTTCGAATTGAATGTTCATGTAGCCGGATTTGAGGATTTCAACGATATCATTCGAAATCAGGTTGATCGACCATCAAATAAATGCTGACCTGGCCTTCATCATGGAAGGAGTTGAATTACAAGCATAAATTATGCGACAGAGCACTCAAAATATCATTGTTTAGATACTGCGGGAAGCAAGTATAATAATATTGACATACATAGCTTTCGAATAGTTCATATCATAATATCATATTGATATCACAATTCACTAGAACATGAATTTAGTGGAATTTAATGCAAGGAAAACCCAGGCATTTTTCTTTTTGAGAAAAGCTGATCTATCATCATCTAGTATTCAGATGGCAGGAGTAACTACTCCTACAATGTCAAGTATCTCGATGCTAGGAATTACAATCAGTGATAATCTCTCATGGGAAAACAATGTGAAATGGATCGCTAAAGGTGCTTCCCAGAAACTTGAATATCTATTTCGTGCGAAAAAATACTTCGCTTCTCGTCAGCTTCTAATGATCTACAAAGCTCAGATACGAATCGTCTGGGAATATGGTTCTCATGTGTGGAGTTCGGCACCAAACATTCATTGAGTCTTCTCGATTCTATTCAGAGAAAGGCAATACGTATTGTTGGTGATTCTCCACTCACCGACTCGCTCACTTCATTGGAACATCATAGAAAGGTCGGAGACTTGTCTCTCTTCTATAGATGTTTTCACAGTCGGTGCTCTTCTGAATTGTTATAAATCGTCCCACCCTTGGCAATATCTACACGGATGACTCGACGAGTACAGAATTCCCACCCCTTTGTTGTGAATTTGGAGACCTGTCGAACCTCTTCTACTCAGGGATCTTTTTTCAGTAGAACAGCTCAGCCGAAAGAGGTTATTCCTGAGGCTTATAAACCTCAAAAATTCAAAGTGAATGTAAATTCGTATCTCCTGTCCCTTGATTCACGCGGTGTTCTTTGAACATTACAGGGCTTTCCTTTCGTGTGAATCTGCAAACAAAAAAAGACGCATAACTTACTGAAATCTAGAGTTGGACCAATTCACTACTTCCGTGAATTGAACTCACTAGTCACAATTCACGCGAAAAAATGAATTGAACTCATGAATTGAAAATTCATCAGAATAAAAATGAATTGAAGCCACAAGCTACTTTGTGAATTGAAGTTAAAGTGGCATTAGGGATACTTATATATCTAGCCCAGCTACTAACCTAACTACTAAAGAATTCTATACTCTATGAACTGCCCAGTGAAGTGCAATTTTCGTTATCTAAATTGCTTTCTAGTAAATAGCTTTTGTGGGTCATTGGAAACGGCTTGCCGTTAGATATCAGCTGAAATATCTGGCGCCAAATTATTATCAATAAGCTGTCGATATTTTTCGTCAATTCTAGGTAGAACACATCTTTTGAATTTTTTATTCTTTCGAGTAAAGATATTTCTTTGAAGCTTAGTCAATTTTTGTTTCTTAGGTCGCTTCCAGTAAGAATATCAATCATAGTTTGCAGCCCAGCTGATCCTGTTGGAAATAAATTAGTTGTGGTTTCATTTTGTTTGGATGTATGAAATAAATCGAATGTTTGAAGTAGATCCTAGCACATTTCATTTTTATGGAAGCTTTCATCCAATTCCTCTGTTAGTTTGCTCGTTTTTTCACGTCCATTTCCACAAATTCTTTCGTCCATTGGCATTCATCGAACATGTAGCATATTTATGAGCTACAATTTCCTGGTGATGAATTCATTGTGCTCTAGAATGAAGGCCATTTGTTGTTATTTCTAGTCCTGTTCGAATAAAATTGTGAGTGTGCACTTTGGAAGCAAATCTCATTGTTTCTTCACATATTTTTTTCTTCTTGGTTGTCTGAGATGCTTACATACCACAATAATCTGTTGAGACTTTCAAATATTCTTTACATATATTTCACCACCCCTTTGTTACGTTTTTTCAACGTCTTAAAACCGGCGTTATTCGTATCAGTAAATTAGGAAGCTGCTTCCGAAACATCAGGCCATTATCTGCAGGCATATAGATTCTGTTCAGAACCAAGTGGAATTGGACAATTTTTTAGTCAATGTGGGTTGACTTTGCCCAAGCTTTAAAATCTGTCTCAACCTAGTGTCAGTGATTATAACTATTGACTTCATGTCGTGACTGGGTTGTTATGAAATATTTTTTCTTGTTCAAGGCAAAGTTTTTCTATGCGAAGAAAGTTGATGATATATCATATTATACAAAATTTTCCAAGAGCCATCTGCTATCCAGAGAGGGATATAAACATATGTCTATGATTTTAGTTCCTTCAATATGTGTCACTTGAATTATTTCTCAAGAAATGAAAGACAATGAACTTCATTTTGTATACGTGAATTGTTAAAAAAGTGACGTTATTTTAGGCTTGTGCGGCAGTGTTTGTGTCATTTATAATGAATTTACTTTTATTCCTTGTTTCACATGAAGTTTTATTTTTTAATTTTTATGATTACTACTAGTTTATTCTCAACTATATGCATACTTATACATTTATATGAGTAAACTTGTTGATTTTCCACGTTACCGTGTTTTTTTTTGTGGGAAAATTGTTTTTTTTTTTTTTTCGTTTTCCCGAGACGAACGTGTATATTTCAAAGTAACCATTCAGATATGTTAGCATTGCCTACAAATGAGTAATGTGCATTAATATCATCGGCAAGCAAAGTATCACTTCTGTTAGTTTAGTTTGCCTACATTTTCGAAAAAAAAATCCTGTCAATGGTTGAATGAATTTCATAGTTTGATTTGCTGATTTTTTGTTGGACAGTTTGCAAAATAACTCGAAAAAATTGACAAAATCGTTGCATAGTGACTCATGGTACTACTTTCAGTAGCTTTAATCTCTAAGCGCATCCTTCTGCAATGTAGCAGAGAAAGGGAGGTTACAAAGGATAGAGTGATTTGAGTATAAAGTTCCCTTGATTTCCTCCACAATATCTGTTCAATGGGAATATCCTTTCTCTCTCTAATGCATTCTGCATCATGCAATGTAAAAAATTGAAATGATGGCCAATCCATCAGTTGTAATGTACTCGTTCCTCCGTCCCCTTCCTTTTTCCCTCCTCATGCCGCATCATGTACCCAGATCGGGGTATACCCGGGTATATAAAATTTTTGGTACACGGGTGATATTTCATGTCAGACCCGGGTATAGCCTATACAAAGTCACTTGAGAGATCCTATGAGCTGGCATAGGCTTCTATGCTGTCTCAAATTTGTTCGTGAAGACTATAGACTATTCATCAATATTCTCGAATAATCATCACTAAGCAGTGCCTTCAAAATAATAATACAAAATTTGCACTACAAAAATTTAAATTCCATTCACGAAACTGCAGTAAATTTGAGGTTAGGTTTTGGTTCTGTCACTCATGTCGACGTGTACTTTTCTCATTGGTTTTGTTCTGATGCTTGGAGTTGACCTAATTTGATTCAGAATTATTTCTTCTGAGAAGAAAGATTATTATGTTATAATTTTTCATTTTATAACAACAAAAAGTTTTTGTAATACATTTTTTTGGATTCATAATCAGTTTATGAAAAAATACTGTTTACAGTGCGTGATTCCTTATTTTCAACTATTTCTGGGAGGAAAGTTCATTTAGTTATATTTTTATTCCGTAGCAAACTGTTTGTGATGAAAAGTAATTTCAGTAAATAATTAGTTTATGAGAACAAGACTTTTCAAACGTGTGACTGATTGTACTCTGAATCAAGGAAACTCATTGACATACTCCCCCACTCTTTCGTGATAAAATCAAACATGATTATGAGAAAATTGACTTTTTTTTCCAAAAATGGCAAATACTTGGGAACCCGGATATACCCGGGTATATGAAAAAGTAATACCCGATAACCGGGTATAAAAAAAATTCCTTACGCGAAAACCCTAATCCAGCCTTCGTAAATCATCGAACGGCATTTTCATCTCGATTCCATTGCGCAGCGCGATGTACGGTTTCACGGCCTTTTCACGCCTTGATTGATACCAGTGATTTCCGCCGTCCACCTCATCCGATCGCAAATCATCTCGGCACAGACGGAACGGAACATCTGTCGAAAAACGTCCCGGTAATGAGGATATGCGACGTCGAATGAAAACACTGAACGAACAAACGGGACCGATCGACGCGCCGAGATAAAAAAGCCAATTTTCCCCTCACAGACTTCAAATAGTACTGAATCAGATTCCGATATTTAACCTTTTCAGGCGTGATATTGCACTTCTTTTGTGGAACAGCGACGCTTCGGTGACTTCTTGGGAAGCGTCGTTGCGGGGACCGAAGGATTCGTGATTTTTTTTATATACAGATTCACACAGAAAGGAAGCCCTGTAATTTTCTAAGAACACCGCGTGAATTGAGGAACAGGAGATACGAATCAACATTCACTTTCAATTTTAGAATTTTGTGAGCCTCAGGAAAACCTCCCACGGCAAAGAGTTCCAAAGTTCAGCTGTTCTATTGAAAATAGTCCCTGAGCAAGAAAAGTTCGACAGGTCTCTAAGCTCACAACCGATGGGAATTCTGCACTCGTCAGGTCGTCCGTGTTGAAACTGCCAAGGGTGGAACGATTGATAACAATTCAAGAGAGCACCAACCGTGAAAATATCTGTAGAAGAGAGACAAGTCTCCGACCCTTCTAGGATGCTCCAACGAAGTGAGCGAAGAATCACCAACAAGACGGATTGCCAAAATGGTTAAGGCTTTTGCGGCCTATGTATAACTACTTTTCTTCGGGCTTGAATGACGTCGTCCTTTGGAATTTCTTCCTAACGTTTCGCTAGCGCGAGTGGCCAGCTTCTTCAGAGGCTTACCCATTTCCGATGAGTAAACGTTTCGATTTCTTAAGGCGTATTTATATTGATGCAGGTAGTCTGGAGTGTTAATTACTTCTGTCGGGTTCGTGGAATAATCATCATTATTAGTTGCCGCACTACCTGTCGTGATTTCATTAGTTATTTTTGATTTCCTCAGAATGGGATTCCAAATTCTGTTTAGACTCAACGCTCCTTCTTTTCTGTTGAAATTGTCCGTATGTTTTTGGATCTCTTTCGCCTCCCGTACCAGTCGGCTATAGTAACCCTGGTTGGGGACAATCAGTTTAGCATTTTCAAACAGAATCCTGTAGTCACCCTCACACAGTGCGTGTTCCGCCACCGCCGATTTGTCAGTTTGCCCTAGCCTGCAGTTCCTTTCATGCTCTTTGAGCCTTGTTCCCATGGATCTTTTCGTGGTACCGATGTATACCTTCCCACAGATGCACGGTATGCGATAAACCCCTGCTGCTGACAGTGGGTCTCTTTTGTCTTTAGCCGACCTGAGGCTTTGTTGGATCTTCTTGGTCGGCTTGAAAACCGTCTTTATGTTATATTTCACCAAGAGTTTCCCAATTCTGTCAGTGACCCTCGGGATATATGGCAGATATGCATTTGCAACTACCTGAGAGTCCTTCCTGTTTTAATCCGTGGAACTCTTCAGTTTCATGGCCCTGTTGATCTCAGATACACTTTATCCATTTGACCTCAAGTTCACTTGAAGATGTTTCAGTTCCTGCTCTAGATGCTCTGGTTCACATATTCTTCGAGCACGTTCAGCTAGGGTAGATATGACTCCTCTCTTTTGGCTGGGATGGTGGTTCGATAGTGCGGATTGTCTTTTGATAGAATCAAGAAATTTTTTTGAATGTTTTGGTGTCGAGCCCCACACATGAGAACTATATTCCAAGCTGTATCTGTGCCTGGTAGATCATAAGAAGCTTCCAAGTATGAAAAGCTCAAAGTAGATGGCGCTTTTTATGTCGGAGGTCATGACAGCTGTCATTTGATCGATTTCTCTGTTCATTCGATACAATAGTATTTTACCTAAAAAGTGCGGAAAGTGTTACTTTTCTGCACGCGATTGCAGACGGCCGAACGACGGCCTGCGATTTCACCATGTTCTAAAATATTATGATTCCTTCATTCCCCATTCAGTTTCTTGGATCTTCCAGCGACACGCCAAACCTCTTTCTCTCGGGAATACTTTTCAACAGAACCAAACTCTAGAAACGATTCTTGCAACTTCAAAATGCATATTTTTGCTCTCTTAGATCTCCGATCATCTGCAATTTCTTTTCATGTGAAGTTGAAGAAAATATAGTCAATGAGTGAGAAAATGAGTGAAGAAAAGAAATTGGTCCCGTCATTTATCAATATACAATATTGAAGTTTGTGTTTTTTCTAATGGACAAAAACCTGAAATCGAACTTCATAAAACCTACCGAAGACAGTGATACTTCGATTAGATCTAAATAATTAGTATCGAATTGAATGATCAATTTAATCTTTCTGTGTCTTTCATATAAAAACGCTTTGTTGGCTCGCCGCGTGTTTGACTGTTTTATTGTGTTTGCTCGTAGTTGCTTCAATTTCAAGTTATTTTCAGGAAAATGGATGTTGATAATGTTGGTGGTACTGATTGCCCATCAGATATATCTGAGAAAGCAAATGCAATAGTATCTAATATGTTACCGGCCATATCCAAGTTAGTTTATGAGAAAACATATATGAATTACTCTAGCAGTGAAAAAGAGTAAACATTTACGCATCAATAGAAATGCAGAAATATCAAGTTTTTTGACAGTTGCAGAAAGCAAACATAGTTATTCATTCTTCATTTCGCTCGCGGAATACGATACTTTTTGAACGACTTTACTATATCCAGTGGGAATTTCGAATAAATCTTTCTCTTTGAAGTGAACTATAAAATTTCTCAAGAAAAAATAAAGATTCCTTTTTTTTCATCTCATCAAAATTCATTCAACTTAGATATTGATATATAGGTAGTTGGACAAAGAAGATGAATACCCCTATTCGAACAATATATGTTATAAAGATTTGTACTTTTGTGCAAGTACAAACACAAAGTGGGATTATTTATTGTAGCTGAATAGATTTGAAGAGTCTTCGGTTGAAAACCTTCAACCTCAATCAGACTTCAAGCTACACCCGATAAATAGTGAAGAACTACAAATGTTGTATTCATATTTGTATTGCACACAATAATACTAATGAAACGAATTTCTTTGAAAAATTCTACAAAATTTTAATTAATTGTATTACTTCGAGAAATAAAACGATGAGAAGAAGATGGGAGATCAAAAATTAAAAACAAAAATACTCGAGGCCAGAACCGAACCTATTTCTCTCCCAATTATTTCAACTAGCTCAGCGCCTTAGACCTCTCGCCTACGGAGAGCTCATAAAATGTTATTGAAAAAATAAAGAAGTATATCATGCATTTGTCAAATGAAAAATGTAATCATTCTAACTATATTTCTGCCGGTGAAGGTGATTCTCCCATATCGCTGGTATCAGATATTTTGTTATGATTATCGAAGTTTGTTTATATTCTTCAAAAATACAATAGGTACCTATACCCATTTTGACTTGACAAACGTCGAAGGCAGAGCATGCACATCATGCTTGATTGAAAAATAATAGGTTCCTATTGGTTGAAAATCTGTATCGTAATGGATTTCATTATAAAACGGGTTGTGGGCATATAAGTGTATTATTAGAGTAATGGTGTAGATAAAATACTATTTTTAAACTATCATTTTAAAGTTTGAAAATGCGTATCTTTTTTACAAACTGGAACACTGCTGCACAAAAATTCTCTCATTTGTGAATGGCTCCAACCTCCATAATGATTGATCATTTCTAGTCTCAGGACGAAACCATGGAGTATACAATCATCGAGAAAGGGTCATACAATTGACAATTTTTTCAATAACCATTGCGGCACTTTAATATATCTTTTTCCATATTCGCCATATTCGGTAAGGTTATTCGGAAAGAAGTTTTTCTGTCTATGATGGAATTCTGTCGATACGCCATTGTTCTCATCGTTTCGACTCGTTCTAAAAAATTTGGATGTCATGTGTGCTGTAGAGAACATATCAAATGTATAACTTCATAAATGTCAAGGGAAGAAACGGAAATTGCTTCAAAGAGATTTCGAATGCGTTTTTGTAGGGTTCATTCGAGTTTTGTCGAGCGGAAAAATGATTAGAGACAATACGCTTTTTATTCTTTGTCATAGTAAACCCTCGCGAAGGAACATCCATTGAAAATCGTCAAAGGCATAGAATTTGGGGGAATTGTATCTCCTTTAATATACTTCATTATACGAAAAAAAAAAATTTTGCATTCTGGTGACTCTGATTCATTTCTCTTTATATTTACAAAAAATATGATCGCATTTATTATGATGCCTGATCCCTCATCGGAAATGAGTGAATTCATTGAAGCATTATATTTTTTCATGTCAATAATGGAATTAATGGTGTTGGTAACCTCAATTGTTTTTGGAAGTTTCAATTCAAATCGTGATTTGTCAGGACAGCCCAATGAAACTTCCAGAATTTTTGGATGTCTCAATTTCGATAATACGAGTGAGTCAGCCGACAAAATCTTGCAAAGTTTCCATTATACGCAAATCGATTATTCCGAATTTTTCATCAACGGTTCAATAAGTATTTTTTCTCTTTGATTTTCATAACAGAACGAAGCATTCTTCCAATTCTATATTCCTTCTAATGTCGAAGCTTTCTGGTGGCCACTTAGTATATTCTTTGAAAATAGAAATCCAAAAATATACGGTCTTAGGACCTTGTTATCCCTCCATCAATGTTCCATATGCTGATTTATTCTAGATGTACACTTGAAGATTCTCCATTAACATTTCTAAATATATAATGATTTTCACTACTTGGTTTCTGAAATCTCTCGGGACATAATTTTCCTGAATGAGCAAGTGAGAATTTCCGTACCTACTGAATCATTTTCTAAAAAATATGTTATTTTTTACTATCCACAGTTTCCCAGGATCACTCGTGCATACTTCCACATCAGAATTGCCCACACTATAAGCTTTCGAAAATGTAAGGTTTGGCTACTGTACCCTATGACTGAAGATGATTTTCCGAAAGGTACAAATACGTAAGGTGTTTCAACAGAAAACATAAGTTTCATCAGTCAATCATTCTTTGAGCACCACTATGTATAGGAGATGAATAAATGGTCAATGTTTGTGAAACCTTTCACATTCATGAAAGTTCATTATGTAGATTGGCGTACAATTTCCATTTCAATCTATGTGTATTGTAATCTATTCATGTGGCCTCATGTTTCACGACATTCCTGATGTATAAGTGTGAATAATATGGAATCGATAGATCGAAATATCCCAATTAATTTCCAAGAATGATTTTGTATACTCTCATCTGGTGAATGAAACCACCAACTATAAAAGTCTCTCCGGAATCATATTTCCAACCCATATTTTGTGTCGAAGTACAGTTGTCTTCGGAAATGTGTGGAACGCCATTTTGAAATTTATTACCAACGTATTATTCTTGTACCATAAAAATGGGGAAATCATCTAATAAGACAACGATGGGTATTTATATTACTTCGGTAAGTATATAATGTGCTCTAACCTTTGAAAATATATAATCGGAACTAGCGCCTTATTGAAGAAGACGGACGAATGCACTTGATAGTTTGATTATTCGAATAGATGGCGCTAGCTCCGATAATGAAAATGCATTAATATTATCGCATTCCAAATTTATTCGTATATCATAAAAATTAGTATTGAATAGAAATTGGCCAATATATTTTCAGAGGTGTGAGCATATAGATTGCCGAAGTAATATAAATTTCCATCTTTGTCCTATTGAAATGGTTTCCTCATTTTTATGGTATACGACTATTTACGATATGCCCGCATATCGTGATAATTCGGGTTTCATGAAAAGGGGAACCATTCAAATAGGATAGCCGAAAATATTGGTCTAATATTGATGATATATATGGTGAGTGGATGAAAATTGGGAAATATTAAAAATTCACCAACAAAATAATCGTCTTTTCCATCGAAACTGTGTGTCTTTATTTGCAAACCATATTATCTCGTAGTCCTTTCAGTTTGGTATTGACTTTTGACACGTATGTAAAAAAAGGTTTGAATTTATATTCAAAAAATCTTCTGTATCTCAAAAAAGATCGGGACGCAGAAAAATAGGTGACTCATTTGGATTTATTCCGACAAAGAAAAAAGGAAACAAATTTGATTCTATTTCATTGCAATGACTACCATTGCTCGTATATCGCAGAACTTAGTATGATATACAAATTATTCATCATTTTTATTGTAAAGTTATAATGTTATTGAGTTTTTATTGATACAATTCGATGGTTTCCACAAATATCGACGAGTTTGAACTAGATACTCTAATATTTGATTGATATAGGTATATCAAAACAGCGCTTTCATAGAATTTCACGTTCCAAATAAACTCGTCTCTATCGCTCTATGGAACTATTTGCCTCCTTACTCATTTTTGAACCGAAAAGAAAGTTGGTTACATTTTAATACATGCCGTTATTTGCTATCGAGTTTGCTATCTAATATTCACAGAGTAAACATTCAATATGTTTCATTTAAATTAAATGCTCAATGATCTTGAGATACTTAAAAATATTTCAGATGATTTTCACGAAATATTCAATAGAAATGAGTGCAATATCTTACTATTTATTCGCCTATCAATAGCATTTCAACTTAATTAATATATCATCTGAATTCGGATCTTTCCGATTCATTTTATTGAAACCAATTGTTCTTGCTATGCTCGAATAGTTTAATGAAAATCTAGGTATCGAATAATAACTCTTCCTATTTTTATGGAATATGCAGTTTTGTTGTCCTTCTTTTCTGTGATTGAGTTTATAGGTTTCTAGGAACCTCAAAGCGAATATTCCTATTTCAATTCCGTTTGCATCAATTACAATTCTGTAAAAAAGTACGCTGGTAATAAATGTCAAAATGGCGTTCCATAGAAATCACGATGCCACTACTGAAAGAAGACTAACATATAATCCTCATTTCTCTTGAAAATCCAGGTTAGTTATAGAAAATAATGTATTCTCTTGAACTGTGTTATATAATGTAAGTCGTAATAGGGTATGTGACGCAATGTATTCCAGAGAATACAGCTTTTTGCACAGAAGATGTGTTGTAATTTGGTAGCAAGATGAATTTGTATTATTTTTTTGTTGGTATCGAACGATTGAAGTATGGAAAAACCATCATCAACTCGTCGATGAGACAGTATTCTGCATTTTGTTGAATAATTGTGGTCAGCAAACGCTACAGGAATGTTGCGCATTAGTTTTTGGCTAAAACAAGTATCTTGTAATGCTGCAATCTGTGCTTTACACCTTCCGCTTGTTAACTTTCCGGTAGTATATCCACAAATCCCAAATCCAAATCTCTACTCGTCAGCTAGCAAGGTGGGATGAATAAATGTTTGTCGATCCGTGTTGATATTTGTGTAGGTTTCTCATAAAGACGCTCCCTATCATCAGGAGGACTTCCGAACCACAACCCGTCTCGACGTGAGACTACAATAGCACCACTACAACGACACCCTACCTTGTGTTCGGTGGCGTTCGAAATTCAACACTGCATGACTCATACAGGAGTTCTTTCACTCTTGTCGCATCACACCAATTCACAATCGATATCGTTTAGTGACTGTTTGACTATCAAATTGCAATCATTAAAATTTTCAAGCATACTTTATATAATATGGTTATTGATAGCTGAACTATCAGCCAAACAACTTCCTCATATTCCTATATGAAACCATACGTTTATAGTAATTTTCTTTGTTCAGGCACATTCTTATTTCAGTTGTGCATGCGATTAGATATTTCAAATTAAAAATGGTCTATATGTTGAATAATACTATATTATGCAACAATCGTGTAATGATGGTTATTAATACATGAGCATTAACCGGGATACAAAACGAGCCGAAGGTGAGTTTCGTATGGTTGATGGGAGTGTATTAATAACCATTACATGAGAGTTGCATACGCTATTCTATCTACACCTAATTAATAATGAAGAACTATAAATATTATATTATCAGGTATTTATATTGAACACAATAATAGTAGTCTATCAATCGTATTTCTTTGAAAAATTCTACAAAATTATGATTGATGGTATAACCACGGAAAATACAACAGTGAGAAATGAAAAAAAAAATGAATAAAATTCTCTGCCAAGGTCAAGATTTGAAACCGGACGTTTGTGATCACTGCCGGCGCCATTGACCACTCGGCTATGAGAGCGAATTTATTTTCGTCGAAAATAAAAACATATACGTTGCATTTGTCATATGGAAAATATTATCCTTCCGATTGTATTTTTTTCTCATCTAAGACATCTGTGATGGATTCGCTGGTAATTTTTTTATATCACTGCTATAAGACATTTTCATACGATTATCGAAAATTGACTAAAATCTTCAAAAATTCAATACCTACTGATTTTGACTTGACAAACGTCAAAATGCGAAGCTTGCAAATCATGCTCGATGAAAAAATAATGGGTTGAAAATCTGTATCGTAATGAAAATCTGTATCATAATGGATTTCATTATAAAACGAGTTATGAGCATATAAGTATATTATAATAGAACGGGGGTAGATAAAACTCATTATCAACCTCTGGTGCTCAGACCGTTTCACCATAATTTTTGTAGGTAGAAAATGCGAGATCTTATCGGTCGGAATTTGAGAGAATAAAATTGGAAAGCAAATTATGAAACGAAGTACTGGAAATCTGATTCATTATTTTACTGTTATCAAAACATCTTGCTCAGCAATAAAATACAAGGAAAACCTGGGGTATACATTTCTCCGGTGTTGTGGACATCATACCTAGATGTTATTTGATGAGTCACTTAATTTAATTTCAATTGATTAATGAAAAACGGTTGATACTTAACGTTATTGTACATGAATCGAATCAAGGAAATATCAAATAATGTCTGCCCGAGTGTCTGCCAATATATAAATACATGTAGTTTTTTCATTGCAATTAGACTGTTAGACCCATGCCTATGTGATTTATGGTATTTTATAGCTGACGCCATCGATTTCGATCGAAGTTCTTCAGCAAATAGGCCCTGTGACTGACTCCTTGTGCTATTCCTTAGGAGCAGCATGGTTATTCGCGATCCCATCAACCATTGAATTTTGCAGTAATCTCTCAATACGGCAGATACAACAGATATATTGAAATCCTCTCTATCCTCATTTCTTTGCTAGGAAGACCCAGGCATGTCTCTTCTCAAGGAAAGCCGATCTATCATCTTCTAGTATTCAGATGTCAGGAGTAACTATTCCTACAAAATCAAGTATCAATATGAATACGCCTCACGAAATCCTCTCTGCTGTGAATTTGAAGACCTGTCGAACTTCTCTTGCTTGGGGATCTTGTTTCAATAGAACAGCTGAGCTTTGGAACTCCTTGCCGAGAGAGGTTTTTTCTTAGGCTTACAAAAAAAAAAATTCGAAGTGAATGTTAATTCGTATCTCATGTCCCTTGATGCACGCGGTGATCTTTGAAAATTACAGGGCTTCACTTCCGTGTGAATCTACATATAAAAAAAAAATCTTCGATTATTCTATTATTATTCATGGAACTAGTTCTTATCCCACTATATAGTCGAAAAATATAGAGCATTCTTTTGATATATTTGTGAAATTATTGAAATATCCTGCTATTGTCGACGCTAACTAAAATGAGTAGGCGCAGAAATATAAGATCGTTCTGTGTTGAAAGACTAAGCCCACATAAGTCATATTTTGCATTGTCAGTGGTCGCCAGTAGTTTATAGTCTTGACCAATAGCATCAAAATGACATCTCAGTAAGAGTCGACTAAATCCATCGTGAAAAATTGATCTGTGATTTTTTTTTCGAGTATGTATGCCAAGTAGCACAAACATATTTTAGACCAATATTGGTTCAATATTACGAAAATATTTACCTTATATTGTAGATATCATATTGGCCAAAAAAGGGGTGAACATTCGGCAATATTTGATCAATATTCGAAAACAATATAAGGATATATCGTTTAGACTATATTGGTACAATATTGTTAATCATATATCGACAAAAAGGTATATTCGATTGATGTCACTCAATAATTATGTTTTCATAATCGAAATGATATGCTCTACGACACGGAGAAACTTGTTTTTAAGAAGGAGGTGGGTGGTACAGATGTGTCCTCAAGTTATGTTCGAGACAACATTTAAATGTTAAGTGTAGTAACAATGAAAATATATTTGAAAAAACACTGAAGGATCATTGTCTTATGTGATGGCGGTTTGGAATATCGAACTTGAAATTTCAATTTTCCAAATATTTTAAGAAATAATTCATCATGAATATTGCGTTACAAATATTTATATATGTTTGAATACACTAAGTGATCACTCTCAAAATCCCGATAACCCTTTCAGGTTGTCATTCGAAAATTACTATTTGAATATTTTCATTTTACTGTATCATATCTATATTGCAGAATTATGCCAATATGCCACCTAATGTGATAATACAATATTTTAATTTCGCTCCCAAACAATTTCGAATATATCTTGGGTTCCGATGTTAAAAATTGGGTATATACGAAATATGCAGAAAATATTGAAATTTCTTTGTTGTTAAACTGATAATATTCATCATCACCTGATATGGTAATTCTGATATTGGTAATGAGTTTTCAAACCCGTATATCATCGATATTGAATCTTACTGAATGCAGTTGAAATTTATTGTTAATATTGAACCAATATTCAAATTGAAATATCGTTTTCTCAATATTGATTCATATTAGTTCAAAGTAATTTTTTTCACTAACGATGTATCTATATTGAACCAATCTGAATTCGGGGTTCAGCCAATATGATGTGCCACTTGGGACATAACGTGGGATCTCTAGTGGTGGATTCGACACATTTTGAAGGTTTTGCTGAGGGTTTTGCGGTTTCCCCAAACTCAACCGTTTTAGAAAAGAATATATAAATATTCTTTTCTCTCTTATATCCAGAGTGTATATTCGAACACATGTATTCGCCCCTAAACTCGCGTCAAATGACAATCAACCCCTCTTCCGTACATCACATCAGGCAAGTATGTGGAGTATTTGTCGAGTATTTCACGCATTCCTGCCTTTGTCGCCATGAGTCGCGTCGAGGAAGATGGAACTGAAAACGGATTAGAATTTTGTTTGTGTTTGCCAAATCGGTAAGAATTGAGTTTTATTGAGAATGTCGGCGATACATATCGGGGAGGATGGAATTGGATTTTGGTGGATAAGACTCGCGGTGCGGTAGTTTTAGCTGGAATGGCTTCGGGTTATTGTCTAGGATGAAAGGTACCCTTTCTGGCGTAATCTAAATCGAAAATAGGTATTTTACATTTGAAAGTATAACGACACACAACCATGTAAAACCAGCTCATCACTCTCAATATAGAACTTAAAAAACTTATTAGTTTCTGGCGCTCACTTTGTTTCTGCTTCATATCAATGATTTGCTAAAGCAAAACATCTTGTTCAGTACATAGTTTTGCGGATGACAGTACTCTCCATACTAGTTTCTCTTCCAGAGTCCCTATACCAGCTCGAGAAACAAAAATTCGAAGAAACATTCACGTCAATAAAATCAACGATGACTTGGTGAAAATAATAGAATGGGGTAACAAGAACTTAGTGGAATTTAATGCTAGGAAAACCCAGGCATGTCTCTTCTCATGGGAAGCAGATCTATCTCCATCTAGTATTCAGATATCAGGAGATTATTCGGTTGAAAGGTACAATTTGGTACTAAGACCAGTTGATAATGAATGAGTATCCTTTCCCATGTAATACCTCCGTCATTCGAAAACTGCCGAAGGTTTTCAATTGAATAATAACAACTAACATTAGCATTTGAGTGGAATGACTTTCAAATATGTGATGAAGATATATGGATCTTTCGCAAACTTTCTTTTCATATTATATTCATTTGAGAAACTCGACAGTGAAAGCAATGTTGGCATAACTGGAAAACAAGAGTAATGTGGACGTTTGAAATACAAAATTAGACAAGTGGGTGATGGTAACATGT
>JAVJAQ010005224.1:0-95017 GCA_032362365.1 Zygogramma bicolorata
ATAGTATTACGATCACGTTTTATTAAAACAATATTTTTCGCTGAGATGAAACTTATTTTTCTATTATAAATTTGAAATACGAAATTGAAAAAATAGTGTTACTTATATAATGAATATGAGATGTTAAGTAGTCCAGTCTATAACCATTTTCCCGTGTATTTATCCCGAGATTTATCCCATACAGCACCGATTCGCATGAAAATTTGGATTCAGGATCTACATACCCTCTTTTTCAAAATCTACTCTGTGCCGAGGGTTGCTTTCTTCCTGGGGGTGGATGCCACCCCTTCTTGGGGAGTGAAAAAATTTCATTGGAAATAAGTGCTTAAGCACTTTTTGTTCAATGAAGTTTTTTCTGAAAAGCAATACTTTTCGACTTATTCGCGAGTGAAATTGTCAGTTTTCAGGCAAAAAAAAACACGTTTTCAGATCCTTTTTCGCGAATAACTGGAAAAATATGAATCTAATCGAAAAACCTGCAGAGAGCAAAATTATAGGTTTTGAAAAAACAAAGGCGATCGTTTTTTTGTGATGTATGCAAACCCACTACAAACTGAATAATTGCTTGTTGAAAGTTGATTGGTATTTTCAAACGCCAAAATGGAAAGTTTCTACGTACAATAACCAAAAACCAATGCATTTTTCGGGAAAAACTCATTGGACCTTTTTCGAAGTCCTTCGAAAATTCTTCATTTTTGTTATTCATAAAAGTTTCTAGCATCAAAACTGAGCGAGGTATGAAGGAAATAATCTCGGAAATAATGTTGGATCCCATTTTTTCGTTGAAAAAAAATTGTGAATAACTCATCCTCTCTTCCCCCCCCTTTGAAAAAAATCGTTGTTACTGCATAATTCACTTCATTCATGTTCTCATAATGAGTTCTGAGTTTTTCATCAATTGAAAATACGTACCTAGTTTTGGGAAAAATTGAGATTGAAGAGAAAAAAATCATATACGTAATTTAGCGAAAAATCACAATTTCTTCGAAATAACTCGAAAAGTATCACATGCAAAATTTTCTTGAGTACAAAATTGAAGGTTATTCTCTCGGTTATTCTTCTCTGAGAATTTTGGCGTTTCATTTTTTTCTGCAGGATGAAAATAGAGTAAGATATGGCCAGTTGAATATTGTGACGGTTCGCGCAAAGTACCTTTTTTGAGCCCTTTCAGCATGAACATTTTCAAAAATATAATCTTAAATGAAAAATCATGTGAATGAGCTTATAGCTCTCGAAAAAAGCTACAAAATACTTTTTTGATGGATTTGATTGCTTAAAGAATAAGCGAGTTATGAGAAAAAACCCAAAAACAATATTTGTAGAAATTGGGGCAATTAGGGTATGTACATTAGCCGAGAAAATTCGATGAGACAATTGAAAAATCTAAATGTTTAGCCAGTCGGCACTTGTATTTTGAAGTGGAGTTAATAAAAAGTTGTCTAGGTGTTGTTGGGCGTATTATTTTAATCAATGAGCCCAGTAAAATCGTTACTATCCCCACCCTACTAACTTAAATTTCGTTAAATTTCGACTGGATAGTTTCCCTAGAAAATTACTACCGATCAAGATAGATGGTTTCAATGTTAATGAGACAACTGTCACAACACGGTTCCAATTATGGACCAGGAGGAAGACAAGATCGAAGACGAAGATGAGGTAGAAAAAAATAGCATCGAAGAGGAAGATGAGAGTGAGGAGGAGTATTTCGAGAGTATTAATTATTATTACATTTGTTTTTGATAATAATACAATTCTTTATATTTACTTTTTATTAATAATAAAAGTTGTTGAAAAATATTTTAAATACATTTGAAGACTCGTATGAAGATGACTTCAATCGATCACACATCCAAATCTAGACTTAACCTTTTTTTAATGGGATAGTTTTCAACGAGTTTTCAACCTTAAAAAATCAAAAGCAACTCCGAGTACAGAGGTAACTTTAAAGTAGACTCAAACTTTCCTCGGAATTTTCATACAGTTGGGTTTCCCGGTTACTCAATAACAATTTCGATATAATTTTTTAATGAAAACTATCATAAGGGTGGTTTTTAGGGGTCGAAACTGTTCAATAGATCAGAAATTGTCTATCAAGGTTAATTCAACATATTTACAGATGACTGCACGCTCAAAACTAGTATTTTGTATTTTTTTTGAATAGGGGTAGTTTTCACCTCTGTTGAATAAAAATCAATCCCAGGCACAACCTTAACTTCGAAGTAGATGGTAGATAGAAGCATAGAAGCTAAATCTCAGATTAAATGCAAATAGATACTGAATAAGTTAAATAACTGCCAAATAACATGTTAATTATTATTTTCTGATGATATTCTGTCATAAAAGGAATGTTAAGGGCTGACACTGATTACTGAACCATAAATTATATTAAAAATTGTCCATTGATTGATTTTACTGATATAAATATGATTTCAGTTTATTACATGCTCCAATCTAAAATTTTGATATTTTTTTTGAATAGGGGAGGTTTTTACCCCCCCCTACGAAAAAGCAACCCTCGGCACAGGGTAGATTTTGAAATAGAGGGTGAGTAGAACCTATATTCAAATTTTCATACGAATCAGTGCTGTATAGGATAAATACACAGTTTACACTTTTTTTACCGTCATAGACTGGAGCGAGGACTGGAGTATATCTTATTAAGGTGGATTGAATTACAAAAGCTGCTAATAGGATCAGGTTTCCCTCGAGGTTTCCCATGGAATAAGCAATGACAGCTCTTTTCATTTTTTCAATTGTACTTGTCAAATTGAAATTTTGAATGACTTTAAATACTTTGGGTATCCTTATTTTTCAAAACTCCAAAAAACTCGTAGAATCTTTCAAATGCTCACATACATATTTTTACTCGTATTTTTATGTGTATCAAGTTAGCGAGGCACTTTTCGAAATATGGAAAAGTAATGATTCCATAATTTGGTGCTATTTTGTTGCTAATTAGTTGCGGAAGAAAAAATCTTTCCGCTCCTTTTTTAAAAAAAATACATGATGTCTCGCTAACTTGACGTCAAGTTAGCAATACAACTTCCTTATTATTGAGTTTTTGATAATTTTGACTAGACCATCAGATCCCTCTGATTATTCGCTAATTAGTTGCGGAGGAAAATCTATCATTTTATTTTTGTTAAGAAAAATGTACGATGTCTCGCTAACTTGATATCAAGTTAGCAATAGAGCTTTTTAATCCTCAAGTTTTTCATTATTTTGACTAGACCATTAGATTCCTCTAATTATATGCTAATGAGCTGCGGAGGAAAATCTTTCATTATATTTTCGTTCAAAAAATATATGATGTCTCGCTAACTTACACGTCAATTTAGCAATAAAACTTTTATATTATTCAGTTTTTCATAATTTTCACAAGGTATATCATTGGATTTCTGCAATTATTCGCTAATTAGTTGACGGGGAAACTTTTTTTTTTCTTTTTTTCTTTTCCAAAACATACACGGTATCTATATTTTCTATGAGGAGTAATTTTAATATGTTTATATTTTCATTACATATTTTATACATTCAAAAGAAACACCTACGTGGCTGTACCACACACAAGTAGCAACTGTTTGAAATTGTTACTTCAGTGGTGCTACTGTTTATGTACATTCACTTTATACTGGATACGAACAAAGTTGTGATGATTTTTGATGACAATAATAGCTATTTGTTTAACAAGGGTGCAAGTGCTACTTTTCCTCCCGAGGGAGAATATATAATACAATACAATAATTTTACATTTTCACTTTCTTCTCACGTATAAATAATTCACCCAATAAGTTTGTTTTTTTTTTTATATTTGGATATTTGAAAATACTGTTCTCATATAGCATCAAAAAGCATTACTTACCATGAACACGCTTCCAGTCTAACCACTGATACAAAATAAACGTCCGGCTATTCAGAGCTCGCACTGGTAAAGATGCCAATACAACTCGCGTGAGAACATACACTACACGCGTCGTGACAATGGTGCGGCGTTACAAGTTCCGCACGGAGGGTCCAGGTCCGCATCACCGTGGCACTCCGCACTCCATACGGCAGGCGCGTCACTCCACATGCCTTGAAAAAACGCTTATACCCGCGGACCGGCATCCATTGTGACCGCAGCCTAATGACAATACAACCATCTGAATTGTTGAGCCGCATAGTCTGACTACACTCGATTATGAAGGTTAGTTAGAGGTTATCGAAATATTTTGAAGTGATTTTGAATTGAATTTCCATTGAAATTATGATATTATCATTAAAAATAGGTACAACGGAACTGGTTAAAACTCAGAAACGGCTAATCCTATTCTCAAAAATACTCCAATGTTGGATAGAGTATTGAAGGCCCCTTTTCTATTTTACTAATGAAGTTGATAGCATCCTCTTCAGGTTTCCAATAAAAAGTATTAAAACTGATGCTTCTTGAGGTGAATATTCTCTGCGTCCGTTGATAAAGTGGAAGCAGATTTTTCTGCCGCAACTTATAGACTAATAAAAAATGGTAGATTGTAGGTTTACCTAGTCGGAAAAAGCCTCACATTATAAGACAAACGTGGTGATTGTAGAGCGGCATTTAACTGTAACGATTTGTTACCAACTTTAACGATCCTTTAGTTGGCGGTGAAAAGCATCTCTGACGGGTAGTTAAATTCGAGGGGTTAACCACTGGGGCAGTCCGGTGTACATTTTATTGGCAGTCCGGTGGCAGTCCGATGGCAGTCCGGGCAGTCCGGTGGCAGTCCGTGGCAGTCCGGTGGCAGTCCGGGCAGTCCCTGGTAGTCCGGTGGCAGTCCCTGGCAGCCCGCCATTTTAATCTTATTTTCGATTTTCAGTATGTTGTTTTTTTATAAAGGTCAACAGCGTTTTTTTATCTTTTGATTGCATGAGAGAAAAATTCATAATGTTCATGGTGGAACATCGTTCTAGCCAGTAGTGGTATATAGACCCCCGTAAAGCTAGCAGAACCACTTTGGAATTTTAAAGATTTTTTCAGGCCATAATTTTAGGCCAATTTCAGGCTAATTTATTACCCCATTCCCGAATTTTTTGCTCTTCAATTGTGGGAGATATCGCGGGTTCTGCTAGCTTAACGTTAAGCTGGCAGAACCAAACCGCTAAACGAATGCTTATGAAAACTTTGATGACACCATAATTTTAGGCTCATTTTAGGCTACGTTTGCAACCATTGCAGATTTTTTTGGATTGCAGTTTTAAAAAAAAAATCAGGGTTCTGCTAGCTTTACCGTTAAGCTAGCAAAACCCAACCAACCCCTTTGGAATGTTAAAGTTTTTTTTAAGAACATAATTCTAGGCCAATTTTAGGCTAATTTATCGCCCTATTCCCAAATTGTTTGCCCTTCAATTGTGGATGATATCACGGGTTTTGCTAGCTTCATGTTAGGCTAACAGAACGAAACCGCTAAACGAATGTTTATGAAAAGTTTGATCACATCATAATTTTAGGCTCATTTTAGGCTCACGTTTGCACCCATTGCAGATTTTTTTGAATTGCAGTTTAAAAAAAATCAGATTCATTTGGATTTCGTTTCATAAAAAAATCCTTGGTTCAAATCAAAATGTTGAGCGGTAAATGAAAAAGCAACAACAAAACCTACGTTAATATATTCTAATCGAGAATAAGTATATCTATTGTTGAAAAAAATGTATCACATAATCAGTTACGCTGTCATTCAAGTCACCATACGATAAAATAATTGCAAATGCAAACGAAAATAAATATGAAAATAACATAATTAAAAAAACTCACTCTGACAACATAAAAAAGTTGATATGAAGGTACACATACAATCATTATCAGAATATATATACAAAGACCTAAGAATATGGCTTCTTGAAGTGAAGAAGAAGATGGGGATTCACTTTTGTTTTCGATCTATTTTTTTTTCTTCATTGGAAAGGTCATTATACTCGATCCAGAATGACGATCTTGCTGCTATGCCCGTACAGTGACCCATACTGAACTGAGATTCACTTCTGGTCGTAGTTCCGGTCATGAAATTAATTTTACCGAGCAAATGATACTTTTTGTCCGAAAGTGGATCAGATAAAGTTTTTGGAATATCTTCCAAGGTGATATTCAAGCTTATTTTATCGTATGGTGACTTGAATGGCATGCGTAACTGATTATGTGATACTTTTTTTTCAACAACAGATGTACTTATTCTCGATTAGAATATATTAACGTAGGTTTTGTTGTTGCTTTTTTATTTATCGCTCAACATTTTGATTTGAACCCAAGATTTTTTTTATGGAACGAAATCCAAATGAATCTGTGATGGGTTCAAACGTGAGCCTATGATGAGCCTAAAATCATTCGTCTGGCCTTTTGGTACAGACAACTCAGTGTTGAGCAAACAGAACCTACGATTTCTCCCCCAACTGAGAAGCAAAAAATATATCATAGTAATAAATTAGCTTGAATGGAGCCTGAAATTATTTTCTTACTGAATTGTTCTAAATCGTTTTTTATGGATGGGTTCTGCTAGCTCAACGGTAAAGCTAGCAGAACCCAGTTTTTTTTTAACTGCAATTCAAAAAAATCTGCAATGGGTGCAAACATCAGCCTAAAATGAGCCTAAAATTATGGTGTGATCAAACTTTTCATAAACATTCGTTTAGCGGTTTGGTTCTGTTAGCCTAACATGAAGCTAGCAAAACCCGTGATATCTCCCACAATTGAAGGGCGAAAAATTTGAGAATAGGGTAATAAATTAGCCTAAAATTGGCCTAGAATTATGTTCTAAAAAAAACTTTTAAAACTTCAAAGTGGTGGGTTGGGTTCTGCTAGCTTAACGGTAAAGCTAGCAGAACCCAGGATTTTTTTTAAAACTGCAATCCAAAAAATTCTGCAATGTGTGCAAACGTGAGCCTAAAAGGAGCCTGAAATTATGGTGTGATAAAACTTTTCATAAACATTCGTTTAGCGCTTTGGTTCTGCCAGCTTAACGTTAAGCTAGCAGAACCCGCGATATCTCCCACAATAGAAGAGCAAAATATTCGGGAATGGGGTAATAAATTAGCCTTAAATTAACATAAAATTATGGCCTGAAAAAATCTTTAAAATTCCAAAGTGGTTCTGCTAGCTTTACGGGGGTGGTATATAGTGTAGGTAATAGATTTCTGATGAGCATCGATCATCAAAATATGTATAGAATAGATAAAGATTGCCCACTTTTCTGCGATGCTCTAGTAAGGTCAATGGGTTCGTTAGTGCAGGAGCAATAACCAGACGAACTACTTTCCTCTTGATAGATTCCAGGAGCCTCAGCATATGTTTGGGAGCTGAACTCCAAACATGTGAACAATATTTCATAAAAGTTCGAATGGAGATTATGAAAAGCTCTTATGGTGTGAAGTAGCTCTTCAGACTGAAGAGAAAACTGAGTTTTTGTTGGATAGTTTAGCAATGGACCTCATAATATGATCATTCCATAAAATAGGTTATTAGATTATCAGATTATCAGATCTTAATTAAAAATTTTGTCTCCGCCTTGCATCTCTGGCTTTCTCTGATGACACAAAGATTCTCAAGAAGTGCAGTATTAAGTGTACTATCATCAGCGAAGCTGTGGACAGGACAGTAGTTCACCGCTAATAGATCGATGAGTTACTGAGAAATCGATAGAGGCAGTTCGTTTGAGGACACTGTATATACACATTTTTAGTTTGAATTAGAACAGGCATGAGACGAATGAAAAGTGCAGAGTCGTATTAGAAAAAATATAGATGATGGACAACGACATCTTGTGTGAAAATGAAAGTGGCGAAGTATTTCAGAACATCTACTCAAAAAGCAACCCATTCGTAGTTTCGTCCAGCAACGTCGACGAGACTGTTTCAGTCGAGGTTTCAGTTTATGATTTAACAATTGATTCGCTGGGAAGGTTTGAATTTGAACGTAATTTTCTGTCGTTTATTCAAGGATTTATATAAGACGTTTTGGTTTATCTCGTATAATGGAAGTGGAAAACGAAGAAGATGCATTTTTGAAAAATTTTGCGAGAGAATACAGTATTCCATTGTAAAGTTCTCAACATCGGAGAAATATAGATAATTTCCGAAAAAAATCCAAACAAAAATCGAAATTTCTTTGAATTATTTGAACTTTTTTATTAAGTATATTATTTGGAGAGATATTTCGAAACGAATGTCAGTTCATCATTGCCACTTTCACCATAATACGGCTCTGAACTATTTTTTGGATTTGGTCTTCCTTTGTGCTCTGATGATAATGATGTGTAATAACCTTGGTAATTATCATCGGAAAATTTATGAATATAATATGAACATATTGAGTGCAACGAAAACAAACCGGTAAAAAAACAATGTATGAAAGAGAGATGACATTTGTTGACATTTTTCTCAAATCCAATAAATTTTCTGACAGTTATTGAACGTCATCATTATCAGGCGAGTTGTCAGGACACCAAAAGGGAACCAAATCCAAAATGAAACAGAGTTATATTTGAAAAAATAAATTTGATGATGGTGGACCCACTCGTGGACCCAAGACGAAAAGTCAGACTTCAAATATGACAACGTCATCTTGTAGCAAGAAGAAAATGGTAATGATAAACTCACATTCGTTTTGAAATATCTCTTGAAATGAGATTACAAAAAAACTTGAACAATTACAAGCGATTTCGATATTTTCTGGATATCTTTGGAAGTAATCTGAATTTCGCCAATGTTGAGATGGCATTTTATTCAGCACGGACACAGAATTACGCAACTTTGTCACAATCAAACTTGGTCAGTAGCTCGTACGGTTTTCGAGATCCCCATGTTACGCCTAGAATTTGGTCCATCCTATACAGAAGAAGACTCGATATTTCATTATTTCACCATGAGAGATTCCGAGCAGACCCTTTTATTGTTATGTCCGGAACTGCAGAAGAACATCTGCCTGTAAGATTTTTTTTTATCAAACTGCGAAATTGCTAATGTCTATAACCTCCAAATTTTTGGAAAAATAATACTCTACTTTTTTGCACGATGTTCTACGTGCATTATAGGTTTTTCTTGCAGTCAAGGGATAAAATAAACTGAACGTCGAAATTTTTACGTCCGTAATTTCGAATACTACAAAAGAAGCCAATTAACTTATTCTTGAATTTTTTTTTCACTCTGGTCCATGATGTCGAATGAAAATGTTTGTGAAAGTGTGTCACTGTGTCCTTTGTCGAAAGTGTTTTTGTTTGGTCGTGGCGTTGCTCCATACGCTGAAGATCATTTCGCAATATTCCCAATTTTTTTTTCGTTTTTCATTTTTTTGTTCTTGTGACAAGTAGATTGGGGATTTAAAAAACAGACAAAGTAGTATTTGTTATCATGATCGAACGACATTCACAATCCGAGCAGTTCGGGGGCAGTCCGGTGGCAGTCCGTGGCAGTCCGGTGGCAGTCCGTGGCAGTCCGGTGGCAGTCCGTGGCAGTCCGGGCAGTCCGGTGGCAGTCCGTGGCAGTCCGGGCAGTCCGGTGGCAGTCCGTGGCAGTCCAGGCAGTCCAGAGGCAGTCCGTGGCATTCCGGTGGCAGTCCGGGCAGTCCGAGTATAAATGGCAGTCCGGTGTACACGAATTTGCTTAGTGATTTACCCCTCCGTTAAATCAGTCGTCAAATCACTATCCACTGATGAAAGTGGCCAAAATCCTGTGAAATATCACTTTCGAAACTTGTTACGCAAATTTCTATCACGTTACAGCCATTGTTTACCTGGTTCCTAAAAATAGAAGAATATCTGACAAATTAAGACCAAACGTGTTGCTGTGTGTCATTTAGAAGATCATGGAAAAAATCTCTACAACGAGGAGTGTTACACATCGGAAATGCGGTGTAGAACATTTACTAGAAATTGTACAAAACTACGATGGAACCCACAAATCTCGCTTGAAATCCTTCATGAAATCAGGAAATCCCGAGTGAAATGCCCCGAGGGGTGTTTCACTTCCCTAAAATTTGTACACCAAATTTTCAGTTGAGGAATTTCAATTGGATTTCAGAACTTTCGAACGGATTTCTGGATTTCATACGAGATTTCAAGATTTTCTTTAGGATTTCTGGATTTTACCAAAGATTTCTGGATTTTATATGGATTTCAAGATTTCATTGGGATTTGAAGATTTCATTCGAATTTCAAGATCTTGAAGGATTTCTGAATTTCACTCGAGATTTCTGTATTTTATGAGGATTTCACAAGGATCTCAAAATTTCACATAGGATTTCTGGATATCATCAAAGATTTCAGAATTTTTGGTTGGATTTCTGGAATTCAACATGGATTTCAAGGATTTCGAGTCATTTTGTACACCGGATTTCCGAAGTGAGACACCCCTCCCTAACGGAGGAATTATAATCAAAAAAATATCAAATATTTGTATCTCTCATAAGAAAATTCACGAGCTGAAAGAACTTGTGATGGTGATTTATTCTACTATGGCTTAAGAATGAATGTGATGGAAGTGGCAATGGATTTGAATATTCTGTAGCGACGATGAGGCTCAGGGGTCAGAAGTTATTACAGAAAGGAAGGATCATGACCCTGATATCATGAAACGATTCAGCTTATCTGAAAGATGTGCTCTTTTTGGATCAAATTTGATAGACCACCAATTTCCTACTTTCGACGAGTGATTTTTTGAATATCTGTGCCAAATTGTCCATATTGAGCTCAAATTATTGTTTTGAGGAATGATGATGTGTCATCCATTAATCATCTTGTTTGCCTCAGATTTTATGCCACAGGATGCTCCCAGCATACCGCAGGTGAATACAGTGGCATGACTGCATCAACAGCGCATAGAATCATCCATAAGGTGCCTCACTCTATATAGAACATTTTCTTCTCCCGAAGACATCAACTGAGATTTCCAGAACATAAATATAAATAAATATTGAATGAATCTCAAATAAGAACATCTAATCCGGTTGAAAGAATTTTCAATACGTGTTCAGAAAGAGTAATATCAATCATAGTATTAGCATGTGGAGCCTTTCAAATATCCTACGAGTACTGGTAAACCTGGCGCTCCAGATGAAATTGATCTTCAGCTTCCTATGCCATGGAATCAGTTGTTGAATGTGGCAGATACGTCATGGCAATAACAGTGGGTGAAGTGGCCAGAAATAGTTCAAATGAGAACTGAATTTCCACAATTTTTAGTACTTTATGGTCTTTTAGTTTCCCAATATTGAATTGAGATGTCATTAGCACTGTTTCCTTTCATTTTCTCTGTCCAACAAATGGAATCAATACATATGTTTTCATTTTTAGAAAATATTCAAACAGAAGGAAACAAGTTTGAGTGTAGTCTGATGTATGTAGTAGGGAGTAGTAAAGATTGAACTCATATTTTATACAGCGAAAAAAAAATACTATGTTCTTGTTGAATCTCCCCTCCAGTATGGTTTTTGCAACAAACAGCCGATTAACGCTGCAAGTTTGCAACTGTTCGGTAATATAATAGCATCGAGTACAGCACTTCTTGCACATTTCCAGCCACTTTTTTGTTCATTCTGAGTTCCGGACCATCCGTATTTTTACATTCGATAAACTTCGAGTACTTTTCCAATAAATCTGTGAGAATTTCTCTCTCAGCATTCGACAAATTTGGGGCTCCCACATGCTTTAAGAGAAGATCCATCCAAAACATTATCTATTTTTCTCATTTCAATTTCACCGTATGCCCTCATGAACTGTCAAAATTTGGAGCTAACACTTCAAAATTATCAAATGTTTACTCCTAAGCGCTTCTAGCGGTCATGGAACGATAAATTCTGGTATGAATGGCAACTCTGCACGGTTAGTAAACAGCCTACTCTCTAATCGTCATTTACTGCACTGCGTTTGAAAACATCCCCCGAGTGCACTCTAATCACCCAAAAGCCTCCCGAAAACACATCGGATGCAGTGGATAGCTTTGAAGTGAGATGTCCGAGAACTCTTTCGAATGTGTCCGATCGGGTGAAATCTCACCCAACTCCACGAGGTAGGTGAGATTGCACTCGAGTCGAAAAGTAGCTAGCGATAATCAAATCGATAATAGTGATGAACAGACTGAAAAAAAAGAAATAGATATTGGTACAGATACGAATACGTTATGTGTAAGTGGGGATGTGCAGTTGGTACGAAATTTAGAAAATCAATTGATATCTTTTGCCAACGACCAATGATCTTCTAAAATTGTCATTGCGATCGGCCGATGTACGTCAACTGAAGATGTTGCACTTCACACATTTAAAAAAAAATATAAACAGACCGAGAATTCCCTCCCCGAGCCGTCCGAAATCGAGCAGCACTCTATTCAGCCACGTCCATCACTCAGCCCCCACCACCGAGTGTACCCGGGTGGTTAAAGATATGTGACAAAAAGGCCTGTTAAGTTGACCTTCGTTAACAAACGAACCGTCAACAAACCAACTGTTAGCAGCGCTTCGGGAAAAGTGGCCCTCAGTACGAAGATCCAGGACGAGCTATACTTATTTATTATTGTTACGATAATTCCTTTCAAAATTCCACTTCTGACACCACTGTTACGATTAATCCCTTGGAAAATCTCAATTCTGACACCACTGTTACGTTTTAACCTTGGGTTCGTCGATTAAAACACCAAACAACACTAAACTTCTTTTATTATAACTCTCTATCACAATACAATACAACACAATCACTCAAATCGCTCCGATAACTTTCCAATGCTCGGTACTAAACTCTCTGTACTAAAAATTCTACACACTTCTTGCACTTAGCAATAACAAATAAAAGTTCTTTCCACTTAGATCTCAATAACTCTCGCCACTTAGCTCTACTAAACTCGCTCCATTTAGCTCTGAATACAAACTTCCGAATAACTAACTCTCCGAATAAAAACTCTACTCTCTGACAAACTAACTCTCTGTAATACAAATTCTACTTCGCCGCGATGTCCCGTTTGCTTATATACTTGCGTATCTATCGAGAATCCTCGAGAGAAGCCCCGATGACGTGTCTCGAATTCTCCAGGCGGCAATCAACAGTTCGTGGAAAATGACGACGCGATCCCTCATCTGCGTTTACGATCTAGCCAGGGCCGGCGCTAGGAGAACGCTAGGAGATTTGTAACATTATCCCCCTCTCAATTTTGATCGTCCCGATCAAACAATATCTCTTAATTCCCATTGTACCATTTTAGCCTCTCTAGGTGTACGATTTTCATTTTTGTTCGAGGCCTACGTTGAACCCTGTACACCAAATCATTTATTCTGCGACGAGGGTTGTACAACCACACCAGATCTCCATCTTGAAATCTGCCAGTATTTGTCTTCCGATAGTACCGCGCCTTCCTCCAGTCAATACGCTCTGGCATCTCTTGTTGTTTACTGAATGGAACACTTCTTGATGGTTGTTGAATCAAGTGGACTTGGCCACTGTTGACTTCTTGTTTGACCAAGTCAGCCCTTGCAGTTGTTTTTATCTCGGAGATGTCACTTGCACCTCCAACGCGACACCTGGCGGCTCTCACAAGGATGGCTTTTTCTGTCTTCACCCGGACTCGTCCGAAATCCGATGGCTGGACGCTGAATTCAGGGACATGAGCTACTTCCTTCGATAGTGCAGGGATTCTCGCAGTTTTCAATAATCGCATTTTGGCAGGTATTGTCCTTTCCGTTGGAGTTGTAAGGACAAATTCTTCTTCTCCGAACCTTATAATCTTTTGCTCATTGTCGAATGAAATTCCATGGTCACTGATCAAGTCCATTCCGAGTATGAGTTCATCTTCTATATCTGCGACGTAGACTACCTGTGATAGTGAGTCGCCCAAGAATCAACGTAATTTCAGCCTCTCCTCGAATAGGTGCGTTTTCACCAGTGACTGTCCGAATAACGACGTTGGATGAAATAGGCTTCACGTTTCCAGGCCGAAGAATGTCGCTGCGTACCAAGGAAACTGCAGCACCGGTGTCTATGGTGCATATTACATCAATTTTATTCAATTTCCCTGGAATGGTGAGGCTCTCAGATTGTACTAGTTTTTTGACGTTTCTCAAAATTAGGCCTTCCGCACATCTCGTCATTTTTACACCTTTTGCGGTGTTGTCGCTGTGATATTTTTAACATCCTCCCCGGCCGGTAGAATTTCCAGTGGATAAAGATGCTGTACAGGTCGTCGTAAGCAAGTCCCATTGGCCAATATTAATTCGCATGCTCGAACCTTCTCATCTCTTCCAGTAAATACGGTCGTAATGCGTCCCAGTTTCCATAGAAGTCTGGGTGTTCCTTGTTCGTACAGCAATACTACTTCTCCAATCTTGAAGATTCTTGATTTCACCAGATTTATATGGTGTGCTGATCTAAGTTGTTGTAAATAATCGCAAGACCAGCGTTTCCAAAATTTGTTTGATAGATGCTCTCTATTTTTCCAGAGTTTCAAAATGTCATTTCTTTTGACTTCTCCATTGGGAATTTCAATACTCAACCCAACTCGACTTGTCCCTAACAGAAAATGAGATAGAGTTAAAATGAGTAAATTATCCGCATCTGTGTCAACATAGGTTAAGGGTCTAGAATTAACTGTTGACTCGACTTCAGTTAGAACTGTTTGGAGTTCATCATATTTGAGGGAAGCTCTTCCGATTGATATTTTCAGAGCTTTTTTCACGCTTCGCACAAGTCGCTCCCAGAAGCCACCCCACCATGCCGCCCTTTCAATAATGAATATCCAATGAATACGATGACTTCTTGCTAGATTTTGTACGTCAGATTTTTTCGAAATCTTGAAGAGCTCCTGAAGTTCAAGATCTGTGCGTTTGAATGTTTTTGCGTTATCGGAATAAATAACATCAGGTACGCCCCTTCTTAATATAAATCGGCGAATGGCTCCTACACAGCTTTCCGTTGTTGAATCGGGTACCAGTTCCAGGTCAACTGCGCGTACAACAGCGCATGTCAGCAGCAATATGTATACCTTCTCTGGCTGATTCCGTGAATTGTTGATGAATAAAGGGCCTGCAAAGTCTAATCCTGTGACTTTGAAAGGATTTGCTTCAGTAATGCGATTTCTTGGTAAAGGAGCATACATTTCATTTCCAGCTCTAGATTTGAACCTTTTACATTTCATACATCGAGAAATGATTTGTTTTAAACGTTGCCTAGCTTGAAGTATCCAATATTTTTTTCGTATTTCAGTCAACGCATTAACACCTCCGTGACAAAAAAAGGTGTGATACTGAAGTATAATTTTATCTGTAAATTCGGATACCTACGGCAAAATTACTGGGTGTCTCGTATTATATGGCAAATCGGCTTCATGCAATCTCCCACCCAATCTCAATATACCGTATTCATCGAGAAATGGATTCAGTGTTGATAATTTCGAATCTGAATTAATCGTTTTTCCCTTGGACAGATTGACAATTTCCTGAACAAAGGCATTTTGTTGAGTGAACTTAACCCAGTATATTTCTGCTTCGTTCAACTCCTTAACTACTACAGCTCCTTGCAAACGAATTTTGATGTTTCTTGTATTATTAATAAACATTAGTACATATGCCGTTATTCTGAAACATTTCTCAAGACTGCCGAACCTTGTCATTTGAAAAATGGTTCGTTGTCAGGTTCCTTCTGCCCTGCATCTACAATAAATGTGGATATAACCTCGGAGGGTTCGTTGAAATCGAAATCTGGCCAATTTTCGGAGTCTTGTATCAACCAATCTGGTCCATGTTTCCATAATTCGGAGTCCACAAGTTTATTCGCCGTCATACCTCTGGTTAGTAGGTCAGCTGGATTTTCTGACCCTGGACAATGTCGCCACGTACCCTTCGTAAGTAATTGAATTTCACGTACCCTGTTGGATACGTAAGGTTTCCATTTATCAGGCTGTCCTTTGATCCAATACAAGGCAATTCTCGAATCAGACCATAAAAAAATTTGACTGATAGCAAGCTTCAAATTTTTCACCACATAATCTTGCAAACGTTAGGTAAAGTTAATGATTTATTGCCATTTCCGTCCATAGGTGCACCTCTATTTTTTGCATTAGATAATTACATTTTTTTTCACCATTCGATGAAGTCTCCTTGAGATATGCTACAGATCCATATGCTTGAAGACTTGAATCAGCAAAAATATGGAGTTCAATATTGTTTTCCTCATTCTGGATTATAGCTCTGGGAAAACTGCATTTTGCCAACACCTCAAGTTGAGAATACCACTTCAGCCACTCATTAGTCAGTTCTGTTGGCAGCACAATATCCCAACCAAGTTTCAACTTCCAAATTTCTTGCAAGAGAATTTTTGCTCGTATAACAAAAGGGCCCACTACTCCTAGCGGATCATATATTTTCGCAACTAGACGCAAAATATTTCTTTTTGTTGCGTACATCTCACTGGACTCCTGCAAAACTGAACTCAGATCGATACTTAGTTCATCAGAGAAGGTACACCATTGGAGACCAAGCACCTTCCTTATGGTTGAAACTACTGGCTCGAGTTGAAAATAATTTCGCAGTACAGGATCATTCGTAAACCATTTTCGTAAATTAATACCAGCAAGTTTCCTTAGTGTTCTTGAATTTTCATAAATGAACTTGGCTTCTTCAATAGAATGTGCAGCAAGAAC
Source organism: Zygogramma bicolorata (assembly GCA_032362365.1). Taxonomy (NCBI): domain Eukaryota; kingdom Metazoa; phylum Arthropoda; class Insecta; order Coleoptera; family Chrysomelidae; genus Zygogramma; species Zygogramma bicolorata. The sequence goes on from JAVJAQ010005224.1 coordinate 16,621, forward strand.
CAAATCATCAACATAAAATGAGTCGATAAGAACCTCACATAATTCTGGAAAGTTAGTCGCATTATCCAAAAAATGTTTTTTCAATGTTGCCGCCAAAATGAACGGGCTGCAGGTAACACCAAACGTTACACGTGTCATGCGATAAGTAATAAGAGGCGGTAACATCTGCACATCAGTTACGGGCTGACTATACCACAGGAAGCTATGAGGGTCTCTATCACAAGTATCAAGTCCAATCTGGAGAAAAGCTTTCTCGATATCGGCAATAACTCCAACACCACCTATTCGAAAGTTCAGTAACACGCGTAATAATTGTGGCACTAAATTTTCACCAGGTTTCAAAAGTTGATTTATCGATGGTAGTCCTGGCGCATGCGCGGATGCGTCAAAAACAATTCGTAATTTTGTAAATTCTTTATCTTCGCGATAAACCGGTCTATGTGGCATATAGTAAATGTTTTGTTCATCACTCGTACTTAATGAAATTTCGGCACAGTCATTGTTTATATATTCACGCATAACCTTATCGTAATCAATTAACTTTGAATCCCGAATCAACTTTGACGTTAACGTTTCAACACGTACCAACGCACCTTTATAATTTGAGTCTATTTTAACATCGCGCGTTATACATGGTAACCGCACTTCATACCGACCGGACTTCAGTGAAATATTATTTTTCATGAAATCTATAGTGTCCTGTTCGGCCACCGACCTGTCGTTGGAAATTCCTATACTTTCAAGATCCCAAAAGGTCTTCAAATCAACATTATCATCAGCAACTTTAACGTGAAAAACCGATGCAACATTTAAATTGACAGAATAGCTGTAATCATTGTTAACACCATGAAGCATCCAGCCAAATCTTGAGTTAACGGCCGTTAAACCTTCAGAAAGATGCCGTCTAAAATCATGTGATTTCTTGTAGAATCGTTAATATCTGCCATTTGATGACCCCGAACAAATTTGACAATACCAGGATCAGATACTGAAGGTGTGCTCAATGAATCGAAACATATTTCAGGCACCTCAATTGCAGTTATTTGTATGACATGTTCAGAGTGTCGACTCGTTAACGTTAAAGATACTCTTCTACATTGTCTTGCTGGTGCCTTTTCGCTACTACCAAATACACCAATTGATATGTTGTGTGTTCCAACCACAGGTAAATTCAATTTTCTAGGTAAACATTCTTCAATGAAGGAAAGTTGACTGCCTCCATCCAATACAATACGTACAAGGGCTTGTTTTGTTTGTGGCTCTGAACAATATGCCCTTATAAATACACATGCAGTCTGTAAATAGGCACTGCAAACTTGAGTATTGGCAAATAGGCTCGTTGACTCCGCACTGTCAGTACCATTTTCAACACTATTTGCAGTAACCATTGTGGAGTTCTGCCTCGATTTATGGTAGTCAGGATCGCATAAAGATACAGCATGTCTACCGTTACAGTTTGAACATTTCAGGTTTCTTGCCTTGCAAAATCTAGAACTATGGTTTGGTCTTGTGCAGCGAAAGCAACGTGAATTGGCTTTCAATATGCCCTTTTTTGATTCAAAGTCAATACACCATCACAGTTTGTGGTAACATGAGCCTTCGACTTGCAAAACAAACAACATTAGCAAACCTGCCGCTGTAACAGTATTATTCTTTTTAGTTTGCCTAGTTTCATAAACGGGATTTTCTTTAACATTAGAATCTCCTGCAGTTTGTGCTCGCTCCACACATTCAATTTCCATTTTCAAAAAACTCAAAAGCTTGGTTATTTGACGTTCGTAAGGAATTTCTGCATGAGTTGAATGTGCAGATGAAGTGTTCCGATATTTTGCTTTCCTCCTTCATAGAAGAATCCGTGGCTTTGCTAGCTTTGGCCGAATTCACCAGAGAAATATTTCAAAAATGAAAAAAAAAATGGAATTTGATATAGCCAAATTGTGTAACCTATTTCAGGCCAATTTATCACCCTATTTGAACCTTTTTTTACTCTTTTTCCACATAGAAAAATATGTGGCTTTTCTAGCTTCGGTCGAACTTAGCATAGCCGTTTTTAAAACAAAACATTTTCAGCAATTCGGATTAGTGATTTATTATAGGCTATTAGGATTTATTGATAGGCCATCCATCGATGATTCGATGGTAATCATCGTTGTGACATGTCAAATATTCATAGTTTAGTTATTACATCATCGCCTATGCAAAAATCAATAAATCCCGAGATAAATCCTGTTTTTTTCGAAAACGCGAGGAGCAAAAAAATATGAAACTAAGGTGATTAATTAGCTTGAAACTTATTACTATTTCGGATTTTTGAAAAATGTTATTGCAGAAATGGCTCTGCTAAGTACGCCCGAAGATAGCAAATCCACTGATTCATTTTAAAAAACGTTGATTAAAAAAATTTCTTGTTGGTTATTCATCGATCATTCGATGGAAGTCATCTTTGCAACATGTCAAATTGTCGAATATTTATAGTTTGGAACAATTATATTATTGCCTATGTGAGAATCAATTAATCTTGATTTTTTTTCTAAAACGCGAAGAGCAAAAAATATGAAACTAGAGTAATCAATCAGCCTAAAAATATTCCTGAAAAATCATTAATCCGAATTGCTGAAAAATGTTTTGTTTGAAAAACGGTTTTGCTAAGTTCGACCGAAGCTAGAAAAGCCAAATATTTTTCTATGGGGGAAAAGAGTAAAAAATGTTCGAATAGGGTAATAAATTGGCCTAAAGTAGGTTCCACAATTTGGCTATATCAAATCACATTTTTTTTCATTTTTAAAATATTGCTTTGGTGAAGTCGGCCAAAGCCAGCAAAGCCACGGATTTTTCTATGAAGGAGGAAAGCATAATATTCTTGATTATGGTAATAAATAAGCCTAAAATGAGCCTAAAATTATGTAACCTATTCCGAGTTGGAATTTGTGTATGGGTTTGCTAGCTTCTTTAGTATCTTATTCGTACTTATTTGACTTGAACGGCAGTAACACATAAGAAGCCGCTTTAGCAGCTTCTCTTATCTTATGTGGAATGAGTTTGGCTTCAGTTTCACTACTGATTTCCATTTTTTTCAAATGAAAAAGCTGAAACGCTTGAATGTTATATGATGAAAGCTGTCATATTGAAAAAATGGTTTGTTGTTGTTACTGCCAAGGTCGCCTACGTAAATACCAAAAATCGTCCCGAAAGTCACAAAAATCAAATGAAAACAATCGTCCCGAAACTAGTTGCTTTCGGTACGTTTGTATAAAGTGGAACTTTCGATTTAATAAATCATACCGGAAGTTTTGATTTCTATTTTTACTTAATTATTTGCGTCTCAATTAAAAACCTTATGTGGAAGTATGCCAGCATGATTTAGCTCGTCTATCGCCTGCGATCAAGGTCAGAACTATTAGTAAACAGTGACAATAACTGATTGTTAATAATTGTCAATAGTGCTAAAAGAAAACAAACGATGGAGTGTCCGATTACCCATAATGTGATTCACTGTTTGCTCCGCTCAATAGCTTGAGAAGTTATGATTAGCAGACAGTATTTTCGAGTCGGTTTGGCACATGAGAATGCGCTTCATTTAGAACGGAACAATAACGGTCCTGTGGATGTTTTGTTTTCATCAGTTTGATGGGTACAGTGATGTGCCGGGAAGATAAAAATAAAAGTTAGTTAACGAGGTTACCTAGATTTTCGGTAATTAGATTTTGCATAGTAAATTTAGAAATCTCCAAACACGACTACGACCGACAGTAGTTAACATTGACAAATGGTTCAAGTTTTCGTCTGTTGCGCTTGCTTTCTTCAACATAAGCGTGTTAAGCATTTGACGGTATCTGTTATTGTGTCTTGTGGATATACACCTGAAAACTCGCCTGGCTTTGAGAAAAGTAAAGAAAAAGAATCGCAATGGAGAAATTGAATTGAAAGTTTCTCAAAAGTGATTATTCCCAAGATTGAGGATTTTCATATTCCACGTTTGAGAAAATATCACAAGTAATTTGGAAAAACGAACTTTGTAATGCTTGCATGGTTGGTGGCTCCCTTTTGGGTCGTTAATTATTCTCCATGCTCGCTTGACAAAGTCTCTATTTCTCCTTGTAGAACAGTGAACTATTTTCATTCATCGGGTAATAACTGGAAGGCGATGAGGTGACAATACCAAGCATCAAACGACTACATTATTTATGCGGAATTCTCTTGTAAGTTGTAGTTCATCATCTTGTAAAACGAGTATGAAATATTCAGTTTCCGCACGAGTTGTACACAATACTTTACCGACGACCTACATGAAAATCATAGGTATGTCGGACTTCAGTTTGGCATGAGTGTATCATACCTACTTACAAATCATATTTACAGGGAACCAATTCAATTGCCTGAAGAAGCATATAAGAAAGATGTATCACACAAAGAGAACGAATTTTATTGAACATTTAACAAAAATATTTGGATACATTTTGGTCTGTATTTATGAATAATTAGACAAATATTCATTGATATGGTAATATTCGAACAATTTTTCAGTCCTAACGGAATACTATTATTTTATCAAACTTTGAAAGGCGTGATTGTTCATTCCTGTCATGTATTATTATTTTCCAAAACCATATGCCATAAAATTATCGTAGGTACTCAAAATCATACATACTTCTCATCGACACTATACTGTCATGGAATTCCTTTGCAGAGATGTGTCATTGTCAGAGGCACCTATGAGTAAAAATTAGAGTATAGTTAACTATATTAGGTTATCGCACCAATCGCAATATTAATTTCGAACCAGTGCGAAATATCTAATTTGGTGTAGTATTAGTTTACAGTGTGAATTGATACGTATTTCAAGTTGGTCGTCAGAAAATTGAATTAGATTAATCTACATCAACTTTCATATTTGATAACGTTAATTCAAATCTGAATTCTCTCAGTTGGTAGAGTATCCCGTAAGATAACCACACGGTTGTGGGTTCGATTTCTGGCCTCAACACATTTTGCTTTAAATAATTTTTCGTAAATAATAAGTTTGGTACAATTTTTATGTGAATAATATTAACAAGTAGGAGCAGTCAATAATAACATCTGTGAATCTTACAGGATTCGCGGGTTTGACGGCTTTTGACAGCCATGCGGAAAGTAACTTTTTCTACTCCCACCCGTAAATATGCTCGTAAATATAAATAAATAAATAAATAAATAAATAATGTTTATTAAACAATTCAAAAACAGGTATACAATATTAAAAAATCAAATTATTAATAAACTAAATGCATAATCCCACGAAGTAAAACTTGTTGTGGGATATTCGTATTACTCATGTAAGAGATGCGAAAAAAAAATTATTAGGATCGAAACATAGGTATAATTAGTGTGTTTTTAATATATCATGAAATATTTTTCTATTAGAAATAAGTATCCATTCCTTCAGATTTTTTTTGTATGATATAAATAATTTTGTGTTTTTGATTTCCTCTGGTACAATGTCATATAGATATGAACAAGTGAATGCATAATTTTTTTGGCCAATTGTTTTATGTACTTTTGTTTTCAGAGTTATTTTATCTTTATGTCTGGTTTCGTAGTGATGTACATTGTATTTGATTTCATTTCTATTTTTGAAGAGATTAATCATTATATTAAAAAAAAATAGTTGCCTGATATCCATCTTATTGCTCTCTTTATAGAGTAGGTCAGAAGAATATCTAATATTTTTTCCATATATAATTTTTAGAAAATATTTTTGAAGAATTTCTAATGGTTTCAAATGAGTATCATTTACACCTCCCCAACTAAGAATTCCATAATTCATCTGAGACTGAATGAGAGAGTAATATAGTATTTCTAAATAGGGAATTTTGAGAAATTTTTTGAAGAACTTGAATTTAGGAAGCAAACTTCTCAGTTTTTTTGTTAGAAAGATTATTTGTAAATTCCACTTGAGATGTTGGTCAATAATTATACCTAAATATTTAATACTATTCACTCTTGAAATAATGTTGTCTTTGTCAATTTCGATTGATCCCAAGTTTTCATTTGAATTTTTATTACTAGTAAAGGCAATATATTTAGTTTTTTCGAAATTTATTGTGAGTAAATTGGAATCAAACCAACTTTTCAAATGTTTTAAATCGTTTTCAGCTTTTTTTTCGATATGGTTCCAATTTTCTGCGTGGTATGTTATAACAGTATCATCAGCATAGCTATGAATGTTCCCAGCTGTATTCATATAAAAAAGATCATTAATATATATATTAAAAAGTAATGGTCCTAATACTGGTCCTTGAGGAATGCCAAATTCAAATATTTTTGGTTTACTCAGAATTTTATCAATTTCAACATACTGTGTCCTATTTTTGAGATAATTTTCAAATAATTTTGTTATTTGTCCTCGAAATCCATAATCATGTAATTTTTTAAGTAGCAATTTATGTGAAACTGAATCAAAAGCCTTTGATAAATCAAGAAATACAGCTACGGTTGGTATATTTTTATCTAGTGATTTATAAATGTCATTCGTAAGGTGGACAATGGAATCTTGAGTTGATTTTTTTTTTCGAAAACCAAATTGCTTGTTAGACAGTATATCATACTTTTCTAAGAAATCTTCCATTCTTTGCTTCAAAATTTTTTCGAAAACTTTTGCCAAACTAGAAATCAATGTAATTGGTCTGTGATTGATTATTTCATTTTTGGGTCCAGATTTGTAGACTGGTTTGATAATGCCGATTTTGAATGCTTTCGGAAATATTCCCGATTCGAATATGGTATTAAACAGGTGAGTTAATGGTTGTGCAATCATTTCACTGATAGAAATCAGTATCTCAGAAGTTATTTGATCTATTCCTGGAGACTTTTTGCGTTTAAGAGATTTTATTGTTGCCATTATTTCATGATTATTAGTTTCATCTATAAAAAAAGTATTTAGGTTCCTTGGTATCATATATTTCAAATTATTATTTTTGTTTGATATTTTCTCGGCAAGTTTTTCTCCAACTTTTGAATAGTAATCGACAAAATGATTCGAAATTGATTTTGCATCTGTTATTTCATTACCATTTTCCAATTTTATAGTTTTTATTGGATTTTTTGATTTATTTTCTTTGGATAATTTTTTTATGCATTTCCATAAACTTTCAGAAGAATATTTATTTTTCTCAATCTGGTCACTGTAAAATTGGGATTTTGCTTCTCTAATAATAGAAGTGAGTTTATTTTTATAGGTATTGTAGTCAAGTTTCAATAGTAAATTATTTTCGTTTTCTTTCATAATCTTATAGAGTTTATTTTTCTTCTCAACTGAGTTTAGTATTGCTGTAGTCATCCACTCTTTTTTTTTTTTTATTCTTTATTCTAAAATATGATGTACATTTTTCAACTGTTTCATTTATCTTATTTATCAGAAAATCAGTCATTTCGTCGGGATCATTCAATGTGTAAAATGTATCTAATCGTTCATTTGAAAAAACTTCGAATAATTTTTTGTAATCAATAATCATTTTATATCTGATGTCATGAGCGAATTCATTTTTATTATTGAAACAACATTGTAGAATAATTGGATAATGATCTGTAATTTGATATTCAAAAATGATGGGCTTGAATGTGTTCATATTTTCTCCAGTTTTAATAAATATGTGATCAAGACAGGATTTTTGATTATCAACAATTCTTGTATAATTGTTGATGAAAGATATGAAGTTATTTTCACAAAGTGTATTTTTATATTCTTCCGCAAAAATAGAATGGGAGAAATTATTTATGTTCAAGTCACCAATGAGGATACTTGTTTTATCTTCAGTTATTTCCTTCTGAAAATTATCCAAAAAAACTTTCAGATCACTATTGAATTTATATGGACAAGTAGATGGAGGTCGGTATAGTGCTATTATATTGATGTGTTTTGATTTTTCAATGTGAATTTTCAAAAATATTATATTAATATTACCTAGACTCATTATTTGATGTTCATAATTATAACACTTTTTTATATAAACTATGACACCATCGTTTTGATTAACATTTCCAAAATTATATATTAAATCATATCCGTCTTTGTTGAATAAGTTTGTATTAAGTAATTTCCAGGTTTCAGAGAAAACTATCAGATCAAATTCTCTATCAAAAGATGTCAAAAAAATTTCAGTCTCATCAAAATTTTTTGAAATGCTTCTAATATTTTCATGAAAAATTGTGAAAGAGTATTCCTGTTTGGAACTGAGATTTTTATAATCATTCATATCTTTAACTACCTGTGTTTCGATAACAATTTCCTCTAAATTGTTAATATATGGATCCATAAACTATCTGAAATTCAATATCTAATAACAATTACGATTATCTTGGAATTAATTCCTAGAATTTTTGAGTTCTTCGATGTCAAATTCATTATTCACCATAACTGCTTTGTCGCCTTCAGTCTTCCTAACAAATATTCTGCCATTTTTCCACCATATGAATTTAAAATTATCTGTTTTGAGTGTCTTTGCTTTTCCGAATAAAAACTTGTTCCAGCTTGTCATTGCTTCGTTAATATATATCACTGTTGGTATTTTTGTTGAAGTAATATCTTTTGTAGTGAGTTTACCATTCAATTTGTAGTATTCCTTAGCTTTTTTTAAAATATCACTTCTTAAATCTTCAGTTTTAACCTCAACGATTAGAATTTTGGTATTATCTTTATTCCTTGGTAAAATACTCTGTATATTCAAGACTTCTGCATTAGTTATTTCAATTTTGATAGCTTTGAATATTTTTTCAATTATATCCATATCTTTCATTTCAGTTTGTTGTGGAATACCCTTGATTTCAATTTTTCTACCTAGTTGCTTTTGCTCTTGATCATTATTTTGTTGCTTGAGGAAATTGATTTCTTTTTTCATGTTCTTCAAATCGATTTGCATTTTTTCATTCTCTGCCTTCAGTTCATCCCTCTCTCTCTTTATCTCTTTCAGCAAAGCTATTATTTCTTTATTTTCCAATTTAATTTCATCATACTTAGTTGAAAGGAAGTTTATTGATTCTTGAATACCGAGCATTAATTTGGTCAAGTTCTCAAATTTTCCATCAGCACGATCACGACTGGTTTGATTTGGGGTATTTTGGGATAGAGAAATATCATTAGTTGATGTTATACTTTTGCAGTAATGACAAATCCATCGTTGTCCATTTGGTTTATGAGCTTCCTTCAAAAAAATTTCAAAATCTTTGTTCGATAACTTTGAACACTTGAAGTGATACCATTGTCCACAAATTCCTTTACATTCAATGGCACTTTGATTCGTTTTAATTTTTTGATTGCATTCTGCACATAGATCACTCGAAGTTCCAGCATTATTCTTATCTTGGGTTGAAATTAGAAAATTTTCTATTTTACTTACGATTTGTCTATTAGCGGTGGGATATTTGAGAGGTAAATAATTGATTTCATCGTCAGAACTATCATTTCTTTCTTCTTTCTTGGAGCTTTTTTCCTGGCTGATTTTCGAACTTTTCTTAGTCATGCCCACGGTGTAATTTTGTCGTTGAAATATTTTTTGACAATTTTGATGTTGTGTCAAACTTTTTTCAGTTCCTATTTCGTTTCCCAATCACTTCTGCTGTTTTCCTATATCACCACTCAATTCAGTATTGTTTAAAGTTCACACGGATTTCGTTCTTGAAGATATACAGTCTTTCTAATAGTTAATAAACTCTACTAAACTCAGAGCGACAATCTAATGTCTGTCAGTTTGACTCTATGAGATAAATATGCTGATTTCTTTCACTAAACAGATAAGTGGTCGATTCCAGTCAATTGAATGGATATGATTTCATATCCACACAAGGTAGGATATGAATTCCACTAATCACAGAGAACAAAATACCTGGTTACCAGGGATAACCTTGTAGAAACGTCACAATTCTGATCTGTCTACCTGCAAACACGAAATCGAAGTTGTTTCATTAAAATACAAATTCCTTGATGTTTTTTTGTGGAATTGAAGGACTTACATCTACTCTTCACACCTACCAATAATCAACTGAACTTATACAGTTATCTACTTTATTGTCGCGGGTTCGAGTCTCACCTACTACCTACTTTTTTTTGACCTTTTTTAATTTGACATTACTAATTTACCTAATTTGTATCGTTAACTATTGAATCGAATAAAGTTGCTTTCATGAATATCGAAATTGATTGTCAATATGAAACTTAACAGAGAGTTCTGAAATATTTACCTGGTCGAAGAAAAAATCAACTGTACAACTCGAATTGATATTGGTCATATCTCCCTCGAACGTTTGGGCACTCGCCCACGGCATCGTGCCCAAACTTCGTCCTCGTGCGATATGGCCACCATATCCACTCTTGTTGTAGAAACTACTATTCCGTACGAGTGAGAATGAAGGTCACTTTCCATAGGAGTAGAGATATGTGTTACTTTCTTATTTGGTCATAGGAAAGAATATTTCGATACAGTAATTAGTTTCCGATATATGGAATTGTAAATATAGACGCACGACGCGAGTTTCCTCCGGGCAGCGCTCGCTGCAAATTCCGTCATAAGTCAACACTCTGGTAGTACTTTGCGCACTCTCTTATAATACAAGAAACTCATATGTTTTGCCAAAATGTAATAGCACAACCTCCAATGCACCAGAAAAGTTGTTTTTTGTGGTTCCTATGGATGTCCGAATGCTAAAGATACGAATAAAAGTTATGAAGAGATTGGATTTCTTTGGAGCTAAAACCAAGGTATTTTGTTGCGAACATCATTTTGATGTAAGTACAATGACAGTTTATCATGTACATAAGTAGTTTGCATTCGTTTTGGTACTCAACCTAATCTAACCTAATCATGTAGGTATTATGCATTCCAGACAAATGCAAACGAAAAGAAAATGCATCGGAAAAGAAGTGAAAAGTGGTGAATCAGGGGAGTGAGCAATGTATTCGAAATGGTTGATAACAAAAATAAACAAAATAAGTACTTATTCCACGTATACAATTTGAGTTGAATCTGATGTTGCTAAACTGTTTTCTCGATACCAAACCTATGGTGCAGATTGTAATATACATTGAAACATACTTTTTGTGTTTCGGTATTCAAATGCATTCGATTGTTATTCACCGCCGGTATTTCTTTTTCGAATTGTTCACAATTGCTATTAGAACCACTACACTGAACAACAACATTGTTATCACTCTTTTTTCAATAGACTTACCCCAGGACGCCACGTTTCGAACAGATAATTAGGAGAAATTTCTAAATGATTATAACCAGGGACCTATGAAATGAAACAGAATCAATCTAAAATTTCAACACCCGAATCGCAATCACTTCCTGCACTATGTTGCATCAATGAGCGACACCGTGAAAATACTTCCAACTCAATTTCATTACTCTTCAGCCACTCATGCTCAATTCGACAGTCCACGTAGACTAGCTCTCTGCCCGTTCATTTTTACGACTCGTTTTATAACCATTGAGAGGGCCGCCAACTTTAATTATGTAAAATATCGTTTGCTTCGACTATACTTATAAAATCAGACCAGAGGTAAAAAACATTTGGTGTCGTCATAGGGTGTCCGTTATGTCGATATGTACTTAGTTACAGAAAAATCACTGCTTTGTTTTTTCCTCTATTTATTGTAAAGGCAGTATTCTCTACTCTATCTATACTAGTCTGTGCCTGCTACTCTGTTCGCGGGGAAATGTAACTTACAGTATTTTTTTTCAAATCGAGAATGATACGGAGGATTTCGTTAAACAAAAACTGGTCGGGGGCAGATTAAACTCAAAAAAGGTAACCAATAGCATCATCACTATATTTGTCTCTTGTCGTTATTAAATAGATACAGCTTGTCCATTTTATCTTGACATGGAAATGATGACGTATTGCGTGTTGCGGGGCAAGGAGCCATTTGAATTCTTCTGTAAGTTTCGTGCGCAACTGTATGAGGAACTAATTTCCAATTGAAAACCATAAAATATGTTGAGAGACACTTCACGTATTAATATTATGACATATTATGAAATGGTTTAGTTAGTACATCTGTCTGTATTTGCAACAAGTAAATTTATATATTTATATTTATTAAGAAGAGTGACTAGGTAATAAAAAAAAATATTTATGTATTATATTGAACAGAACTTGAAATGTTTATTTTTTCTCCTTTGTGAAATAGTGAACATGCATTTTAGGTAGATTATCTGATTGCCCTTTTTCATATCCTTCATCCATTGTATTGAATATACACTATGAAAGTAACAGTAGTATGCGCTATAAATGTAACAAGTATATTGTAAATAAGAAATAAAAAACAAAATCCAAATCACTAAGGAATCCATTAACACAAAGTACGTTATTACAACTGCAGATGGACAGGGTATCTAGTAAGCGGGCGGAGTGTTTGACCTATGACGTAATACAGTGGCTATGCGTCCGCACGGATGATACAATGTTTTCGAGAGTTTTAGATGTATGTAAAATTCCAACTTCTTACCTGGTCTTTTTGAATGAAAAAAGACTAGTGTATTTGTATACATATAGGCACTACTGTTCAAACGGTTTTGTGTGCCCATTAACATTCTTCATTATGAGAAGACGATGCCAGAATATTTATAATTGATCCGCTTTATTGAACTGAAAGATCCAATCAAAAATAACTTCTCAAAATGCATTTTTAAAAATATCAACAATGCGGCCAATATAACTTGTCCGTAATAAAAATATTCAAATGTGTTTTTCATCTTTTGTGGAGCTTTCTAATGGTGGTGGTGTTTACCGTGAAGGCAAAACGTCATCTATTCGATGAACAAAGACTCCATTTTCATACAAACAGGATGCTGGAAATCCCTAACAACGGGTTATATTTTTCAATAAAGAATATATAAAAAAAAGCTGCAACGGTTGACTCGTCTTAGATGGAAATAATCATCTGCTTGCAAAATGTGCACCAATAACCATAAAGACAAACGCATAAGATTGTGAAGGACTGCTGAAATGAAGAGATTGGGAAGACGTGTTACCTCGGGAGAACCCGAGGGAGAACCAGTCTCAGTGCTTCTTTCAACCACCTGTATCTCCAAAATCAAATGATTTTGTTTCTCCAAAGACGGCGAGCTGCCTGAAACGATGCGTGGCGAGCTGAACGTCTTCAATATGTTTATTACTATGCGTTTCTCATGGTATTGTTTCTTCATCGCCATACGGCGATGTGCCTGGCGAGTAGAGCGGCGAGCTGCGCTATTCCACTATGTTTCTACCCTCATGGAATGATCCGAAAGTTCGGCAAAATACAACAAACCTCTCAAAGATGCTTGAGCATAAAAATATAGCCTCCGTTTAGGGCCTCGAGACATTCTAATAAATTTATTCGTTTCAGAAATATTCAAGAATGATAGGATATTCAAAATTGCTCAAAATATATTGAATCGTTATTGGGTCCATTCGCTGCCAGTATACTCTCCTTCGGTGAAGGTAAAATTGTCAAGTGTTAACTATTCAGACATGATAGTCGCTGGTGATCTACATTCCACATACTTCAGTCGTTCCAAGTTTGTTTCTAATCAATTGAACCATCTGGTATCTGGCGTATATCAATCTGTTTATACCGATTTACACTAACTCAACACTTTAGTTTCGAACGAATTGATAGCTTGTGGGTGTAGGCCGACATATTTTATGGTTGTCAAGTATATCTTTTTAAATATTTTGAATCCGTATAAATATCAGAGTTAAATATTTCTACACGTTTGTTTCAATTCACCAGAATTATCAGGTATTGGATATAAACTGACCCTCTTTCCGAACTGTCAAAGGAATGTTCGTGGCTTACCAATCGCGAGAGGAATGCCAGACCAGGTGATTGTGGAAGTACGGAAAATGTGTTTTTATCTGAAACAGTAGAGTTTTCCGATGACCCTCGGCTAGCTCGAGCTGTGACTCTAAAATCGGAATGCTCGTTTTTAATTCTATTTTTAGTGCGAATAAGGAAATACATTCGTTATACATGGTAAGTCGAAGTGAAATCTTTTTTCCATCTCAGATCGAAAAGTATTTATGTCCTTGTTATCTCTCTTTATAAGGACTGTTTTCGAGGTCTTTTGTACTTTATTGAAGCATTTTGTATAAGCAGTTCATTGAGGTACTGAGAAAAGGTGTATATGAGAGTCTTTAATCAAATATTTGTACAGCTTATCCAATCCATCTTGGCACAGAACTAATGACTTATATGCCCAGCGATCCCTGTAAGTATAGTAAGATACAAAAACACCTATTATTTGTGTTCACTGTGTTGAAATTTATTCCTAGTAGGTGTTTTTCCTTTCGTCATGGTCTGCACTACCAGTGTGCAACTGGAAAAGTAGCTTAGTTTGTGCCAGGATGGATTGGATAAGCTGTAATTGGATTGAAAAGTTGGAACACGTTTTTTCAAGTAATTTGTTGTAGGTAATTTGAGACCATCTTTGCATTAACACTAATTTGTTTTTCGGAGTAGTATAAATAGTTATCCGAATAAACATAGGCCAATCCTCTATAGTAGGTTAAATAATTTGTTTCAATGGATATTCGTAACATCGTAACATTTTTATTATTTCTCAATATTATTCACGATTGTTTTCAAATTTTTTGGTCTACAAAAGAAGTTTCTGAGATAAACTCGAAAGAAATTAACATATCTAGGTATTCATGACACTGAACCACTTGATACAGAGAAGACTACGAATGATAATAATAGCATGCTTTTTTTCATTGGCGGATTTCACCTAAAATCATGGTGTTCAAACCCCAAAGATCCTGTTTTGAAAATATTTGTTGAAATTTTGTGATGAGAAAAATCATGTTTTGCAACTAAATCGAGAACCAAATACTCGACCTGAAACTTCAATGCTCTGGAAGGAATAGATGTACCATGCGGAATGTGCAAAAAAGTAGATTGCCTGAAACTGACTGCTGTTTTATAATGAGCAGATGCCAGTAGCATTCCGGAAATAGTTGAAAACTGGAAATGAAAACACAATTCTAAAAAGTTGTCTAAGAAGGCGGACAATAAACATCGATATCGGTTTTCCATTTCTTCGGCATATTTTAAAAAATGATATCTTCCTTGGTACGAGTATGAAAAATATGCTTTTTTTTCGTGAGCAATAAATATTATAGAATCGAACAATTGGGGTACGAAAAAAGTGAGAATTGAGTGGTTAATTGATTAAATTAATTGATTGTGCTGTGAGTGGATGTCAAAAAAGTGATTCCATCCAACTTTACTTTTTGGCATCTACTCACAGCACAAAAAAAATCCCATTCGGTTTGTTGAAAATAAAAAGAGTAGGTATATTTTCCATTTCTTCGTCATATTTTAAAAATGATATCTTCCTTGGTACGAGTATGAAAAATATGCTTTTATTTCGTGAGCAATAAATATTATAGAATCGAACAATTGGGGTACGAAAAAAGTGAGAATTGAGTGGTTAATTGATTAAATTAATTGATTGTGCTGTGAGTGGATGTCAAAAAAGTGATTCCATCCAACTTTACTTTTTTGGCATCTACTCACAGCACAAAAAAAAACCCCATTCGGTTTGTTGAAAATAAAAAGAGTAGGTATATTTTCCATTTCTTCGTCATATTTTAAAAATTATATCTTCCTTGGTACGAGTATTAAAAATATGCTTTTATTTCGTGAGCAATAAATATTATAGAATCGAACAATTGGGGTACGAAAAAAGTGAGAATTGAGTGGTTAATTATATATATATATATGCATATATATATATATATATATATATATATATATATATATATATATATATATATATATATATATATATATATAATGTTATTTATCATCTGAGGTTGACTGCGATACAAGCAATGATAAACTTGTTTCAATAAGATTACTTAAATATAATGATTGTGGATAATGAAGAAGTACTCTGCCACCTGTCATGATCGACGGAACCGCAAACAACTTTGCTTTGAGGAAAGGTAAATTGAATCTTGGTGGCATTCTCACCTTGCAATCTTTCATGAGATGCCCCGATCTTCCACATCTATGACATGTCCTCGGTTGCATTCTCTTCCTGCAGTCTTTTATAAAATGTCCCGGTTTTCTATATCTATAGCAAACCCTCTGCGGCATTCTTACCCTACAATTTCCTACATCCTATAACATGCCCTCTTCTAGGTGCTCATTTTACTTATAATCGGATCACAGGAGAATCTTCCAGATGTATGTTATTCAAGAATTGATGCCGGAGTCGTACCGGGAATTATCCCGATCAATACGAAAGTTCTTCCGGCGGGTCGTTAACGAGAGGTGTTTTATGGCTTTTTTTATTACTCATACTCATATTTCTTCTGCTGTTCGATGGGCATCGTCGGCAGTACACCCAAAGGTGGCCCTCTCAAGGCTACTATTAGTGTCGTAGCCTTTTCTTCTTCGCTCCATCTATTAGTCTCTGCCGCAGCTTTAAATTGTCTACCATACATGGACCAAGACGACTGTCCATCAAAAGTCGGCGGTTTTGCGGAAATTCCTGATGTAGCAACCCTGCCTCGGCGATCTTTGCTCCTAAGAAGAGCTATCTGCTTTACAACTTTCTCTTCTAGTCCTCTTATTTCCTCTCGCACCGTCTGCACTTCACTTTCGGCATCTTTCTTCAGTTCTTCTTTCAGTTCCTCTTTCAGCTCTCCCATTTGTGTAACTTGCTCGAAGAACTTCCCTTGATGTTCTTGAACCTTCTCGAAGTCTGCTTTCCGTCGATACTTCTTCTCGTTCTTTCTTTTCATCTTCTCGTTCTCCGAACAACATTTTTAACTATTTTTATTAACTCCCTATTATAATACTACTAAACTACTGCACTGGCTTATAATTCGCTTACAGAACACTTACTTAGACTTCTCAACTGACTCGCACTATTACTTTTCACTAAATACCGCCTCTATAACTCTCCACTAAGCTCAGAAATCTACAATCTCAATGCTACAAAACTCGATTATGGAGATTCCTTCAGACTTATCCATTCGTGACTCGATGGGGGGAATCGGGAATCTCTACGCTGGCCTGCTGGCCGAGGCGATTAGGGAATCGTTGGCAGGTGAACATTCTTCCATTGATCCCTCATTTTATTTTGCATTATATTTATATTTCTGAATTCATTTTACGAGAATGTTACGCCCATGGCATCAGACTGATCTCAAGTCTTTCGATCCGCTGTTCTACTTGCTAGCCTCATCGGTGGATCTTGTTAGAATAAGAACACTGGACACTTCATGAATTGCTCGCTGTATCTCTATGTTCTATAATCTAACGTTTGATTCCCCACGACGGTTTCGACTTCTGAGGGTTTACGTTCGTGGGAGGCCGTCAGCTGGTTAACAAAAACTTCGAACCTATTTCTCACCGATTGATGAGTATATCTAAACATTAATAATAGGCTCTCAAATTTAATATTCTTCCATTTTTTCATGAATCGAGATACACAGTAGGGGACGACCTGTTAAAATATTCTCTCACCAAAACTAAGAATAGGTAGCAATGGTAAATGTGGTTTATGGTAATATATACTAAACACCATCAAATTCTCACGAAGTCCTTCAGCATGTAGGCTTGTTACTAACTCCCTATGCCATACCTCACTAGCAGCATGGTTTTTGCGTACCCGTTAACCATGAAACGTTGCAGGAGTCATTCGCCAACACGACAGAGAAATTCTTATAAAGATAAATATCTGCCCGTTGGTGAAGCGAACCCGGGACCTGTAGGTCGACAGGCGGATGCGTAACCACAGCACTAACTCCCTCGCCTAGGAATAGATATATTTCTTGTATTTTCAGACAATTCTGATATCCTACGAAACGAAACACGATTTAATATGTGAAAAGAGTTCAAAATTATGTGCTAGCAGTTCATAGGTGCTGTCTGAGTCACATGCTGTGAGTTCTCATGGAATATTTGATGGAACAATTTGATACATTTTATGACTAGATCGACAGGTCTGATTGCGAAATTCGCCTGTCTTTGCCAAGTCTGTGAGCTAATTTATCGAACATCCTACGCAGAAAGTTGGATTGAATATATAAACATGTGGTTTGATGTCCAATTATCATTCAATTCAGTGATTATTTTATTTGAATTGCTCCGCCTGTGAAACCGTGGGAGTCGCAAATCTCGATATATATATATATACATATATATATATATATAGTGGATAGTGGGGTGTTTCAGCAAGTAAAGGAGTACTCTTTTAAGTTAGTCCAAGCTTTCGGAAAATTTTATTTCCATCATCAGGGAAACAACAATAATATATAAAAAAGTTGTAAAGTAATTCTAAAATATTAATTACTAATGACTTACATCTTATTTGAGGATGATTACATTGTTGTTAGAGATGATTTGATGGGACATTGTTGACGATGAACCATGATACATATTAAAACTTAATTAAAATTTTTTTCAGGTTAAAATCTGGACGTTGCTCTCACATGAGCTTGTCCGTTAACTAATTGAAGTATGACATTGATTTGAATTAGTTAACGGACAAGCTCATGTGAGAGCAACGTCCAGATTTTAACCTGAAAAAAATTTTAATTAAGTTTTAATATGTATCATGGTTCATCGTCAACAATGTCCCATCAAATCATCTCTAACAACAATGTAATCATCCTCAAATAAGATGTAAGTCATTAGTAATTAATATTTTAGAATTACTTTACAACTTTTTTATATATTATTGTAGTTTCCCTGATGATGGAAATAAAATTTTCCGAAAGCTTGGACTAACTTAAAAGAGTACTCCTTTACTTGCTGAAACACCCCACTATCCACTGGTTCTATTCTTAACTAGTCAGCAACGACTCCCCTTTCTCTCTCTCTCTCTCTCTCTCTCTCTCTCTCTATATATATATATATATATATATATATATATATATATATATATATATATATGTAGAAATTGATGTTTTCACGGATCTTCGTTATACAAGATGAATTTTTCTGGGTTTTTATCCGTTAGGTATTTTCTGATTTGTTCGACGTTTCGAATTCCATTTTGAATTCATTTTCAAGAACTGTGAGACGAATATCTGTCCATACCGTCCTGGTCAATCACTCCCCTTACGAAGCAACCCAGCAAGAGCTAGCAAAGACTTCAATTGTCTGTTCTCCACGGAAACTGGTATTTATAATGACTCTCCTCAGTCATTATCCGACTGCGTCCGATATTAAGGCTGCATCCTGCCCATCCAGGTATTATGTAGAAATTGATGTTTTCACGGATCTTCGTTATACAAGATGAATTTTTCTGGGTTTTTTATCCGTTAGGTATTTTCTGATTTGTTCGACGTTTCGAATTCCATTTTGAATTCATTTTCAAGAACTGTGAGACGAATATCTGTCCATACCGTCCTGGTCAATCACTCCCCTTACGAAGCAACCAAGCAAGAGCTAGCAAAGACTTCAATTGTCTGTTCTCCACGGAAACTGGTATTTATAATGACTCTCCTCAGTCATTATCCGACTGCGTCCGATATTAAGGCTGCATCCTGCCCATCCAGGTATTATGTAGAAATTGATGTTTTCACGGATCTTCGTTATACAAGATGAATTTTTCTGGGTTTTTATCCGTTAGGTATTTTCTGATTTGTTCGACGTTTCGAATTCCATTTTGAATTCATTTTCAAGAACTGTGAGACGAATATATGTCCATACCGTCCTGGTCAATCACTCCCCTTACGAAGCAACCAAGCAAGAGCTAGCAAAGACTTCAATTGTCTGTTCTCCACGGAAACTGGTATTTATAATGACTCTCCTCAGTCATTATCCGACTGCGTCCGATATTAAGGCTGCATCCTGCCCATCCAGGTATTATGTAGAAATTGATGTTTTCACGGATCTTCGTTATACAAGATGAATTTTTCTGGGTTTTTATCCGTTAGGTATTTTCTGATTTGTTCGACGTTTCGAATTCAAGAACTGTGAGACGAATATCTGTCCATACCGTCCTGGTCAATCACTCCCCTTACGAAGCAACCAAGCAACGGATAAAAACCCAGAAAAATTCATCTTGTATAACGAAGATCCGTGAAAACATCAATTTCTACATAATACCTGGATGGGCAGGATGCAGCCTTAATATCGGACGCAGTCGGATAATGACTGAGGAGAGTCATTATAAATACCAGTTTCCGTGGAGAACAGACAATTGAAGTCTTTGCTAGCTCTTGCTTGGTTGCTTCGTAAGGGGAGTGATTGACCAGGACGGTATGGACAGATATTCGTCTCACAGTTCTTGAAAATGAATTCAAAATGGAATTCGAAACGTCGAACAAATCAGAAAATACCTAACGGATAAAAACCCAGAAAAATTCATCTTGTATAACGAAGATCCGTGAAAACATCAATTTCTACATAATACCTGGATGGGCAGGATGCAGCCTTAATATCGGACGCAGTCGGATAATGACTGAGGAGAGTCATTATAAATACCAGTTTCCGTGGAGAACAGACAATTGAAGTCTTTGCTAGCTCTTGCTTGGTTGCTTCGTAAGGGGAGTGATTGACCAGGACGGTATGGACAGATATTCGTCTCACAGTTCTTGAAAATGAATTCAAAATGGAATTCGAAACGTCGAACAAATCAGAAAATACCTAACGGATAAAAACCCAGAAAAATTCATCTTGTATAACGAAGATCCGTGAAAACATCAATTTCTACATAATACCTGGATGGGCAGGATGCAGCCTTAATATCGGACGCAGTCGGATAATGACTGAGGAGAGTCATTATAAATACCAGTTTCCGTGGAGAACAGACAATTGAAGTCTTTGCTAGCTCTTGCTTGGTTGCTTCGTAAGGGGAGTGATTGACCAGGACGGTATGGACAGATATTCGTCTCACAGTTCTTGAAAATGAATTCAAAATGGAATTCGAAACGTCGAACAAATCAGAAAATACCTAACGGATAAAAACCCAGAAAAATTCATCTTGTATAACGAAGATCCGTGAAAACATCAATTTCTACATAATACCTGGATGGGCAGGATGCAGCCTTAATATCGGACGCAGTCGGATAATGACTGAGGAGAGTCATTATAAATACCAGTTTCCGTGGAGAACAGACAATTGAAGTCTTTGCTAGCTCTTGCTTGGTTGCTTCGTAAGGGGAGTGATTGACCAGGACGGTATGGACAGATATTCGTCTCACAGTTCTTGAAAATGAATTCAAAATGGAATTCGAAACGTCGAACAATCAGAAAATACCTAACGGATAAAAACCCAGAAAAATTCATCTTGTATAACGAAGATCCGTGAAAACATCAATTTCTACATAATACCTGGATGGGCAGGATGCAGCCTTAATATCGGACGCAGTCGGATAATGACTGAGGAGAGTCATTATAAATACCAGTTTCCGTGGAGAACAGACAATTGAAGTCTTTGCTAGCTCTTGCTTGGTTGCTTCGTAAGGGGAGTGATTGACCAGGACGGTATGGACAGATATTCGTCTCACAGTTCTTGAAAATGAATTCAAAATGGAATTCGAAACGTCGAACAAATCAGAAAATACCTAACGGATAAAAACCCAGAAAAATTCATCTTGTATAACGAAGATCCGTGAAAACATCAATTTCTACATAATACCTGGATGGGCAGGATGCAGCCTTAATATCGGACGCAGTCGGATAATGACTGAGGAGAGTCATTATAAATACCAGTTTCCGTGGAGAACAGACAATTGAAGTCTTTGCTAGCTCTTGCTTGGTTGCTTCGTAAGGGGAGTGATTGACCAGGACGGTATGGACAGATATTCGTCTCACAGTTCTTGAAAATGAATTCAAAATGGAATTCGAAACGTCGAACAAATCAGAAAATACCTAACGGATAAAAACCCAGAAAAATTCATCTTGTATAACGAAGATCCGTGAAAACATCAATTTCTACATAATACCTGGATGGGCAGGATGCAGCCTTAATATCGGACGCAGTCGGATAATGACTGAGGAGAGTCATTATAAATACCAGTTTCCGTGGAGAACAGACAATTGAAGTCTTTGCTAGCTCTTGCTTGGTTGCTTCGTAAGGGGAGTGATTGACCAGGACGGTATGGACAGATATTCGTCTCACAGTTCTTGAAAATGAATTCAAAATGGAATTCGAAACGTCGAACAAATCAGAAAATACCTAACGGATAAAAACCCAGAAGGATAAAAACCCAGAAAAATTCATCTTGTATAACGAAGATCCGTGAAAACATCAATTTCTACATAATACCTGGATGGGCAGGATGCAGCCTTAATATCGGACGCAGTCGGATAATGACTGAGGAGAGTCATTATAAATACCAGTTTCCGTGGAGAACAGACAATTGAAGTCTTTGCTAGCTCTTGCTTGGTTGCTTCGTAAGGGGAGTGATTGACCAGGACGGTATGGACAGATATTCGTCTCACAGTTCTTGAAAATGAATTCAAAATGGAATTCGAAACGTCGAACAAATCAGAAAATACCTAACGGATAAAAACCCAGAAGGATAAAAACCCAGAAAAATTCATCTTGTATAACGAAGATCCGTGAAAACATCAATTTCTACATAATACCTGGATGGGCAGGATGCAGCCTTAATATCGGACGCAGTCGGATAATGACTGAGGAGAGTCATTATAAATACCAGTTTCCGTGGAGAACAGACAATTGAAGTCTTTGCTAGCTCTTGCTTGGTTGCTTCGTAAGGGGAGTGATTGACCAGGACGGTATGGACAGATATTCGTCTCGCAGTTCTTGAAAATGAATTCAAAATGGAATTCGAAACGTCGAACAATTCAGAAAATACCTAACGGATAAAAACCCAGAAAAATTCATCTTGTATATATATATATATATATATATATATATATATATATATATATATATATATATATATATATATATAAGATGAATTTTTCTGGGTTTTTATCCGTTAGGTATTTTCTGATTCGTTCGACGTTTCGAATTCCATTTTATATATATATATATATATATATATATATATATATATATATATATATATAAGATGAATTTTTCTGGGTTTTTATCCGTTAGGTATTTTCTGATTTGTTCGACGTTTCGAATTCCATTTTGAATTCATTTTCAAGAACTGTGAGACGAATATCTGTCCATACCGTCCTGGTCAATCACTCCCCTTACGAAGCAACCAAGCAAGAGCTAGCAAAGACTTCAATTGTCTGTTCTCCACGGAAACTGGTATTTATAATGACTCTCCTCAGTCATTATCCGACTGCGTCCGATATTAAGGCTGCATCCTGCCCATCCAGGTATTATGTAGAAATTGATGTTTTCACGGATCTTCGATATACAAGATGAATTTTTCTGGGTTTTTATCCGTTAGGTATTTTCTGATTTGTTCGACGTTTCGAATTCCATTTTGAATTCATTTTCAAGAACTGTGAGACGAATATCTGTCCATACCGTCCTGGTCAATCACTCCCCTTACGAAGCAACCAAGCAAGAGCTAGCAAAGACTTCAATTGTCTGTTCTCCACGGAAACTGGTATTTATAATGACTCTCCTCAGTCATTATCCGACTGCGTCCGATATTAAGGCTGCATCCTGCCCATCCAGGTATTATGTAGAAATTGATGTTTTCACGGATCTTCGATATACAAGATGAATTTTTCTGGGTTTTTATCCGTTAGGTATTTTCTGATTCGTTCGACGTTTCGAATTCCATTTTGAATTCATTTTCAAGAACTGTGAGACGAATATCTGTCCATGCCGTCCTGGTCAATCACTCCCCTTACGAAGCAACCAAGCAAGAGCTAGCAAAGACTTCAATTGTCTGTTCTCCACGGAAACTTTGACAATTGAAGTCTTTGCTAGCTCTTGCTTGGTTGCTTCGTAAGGGGAGTGATTGACCAGGACGGCATGGACAGATATTCGTCTCACAGTTCTTGAAAATGAATAAAAAAATGGAATTCGAAACGTCGAACGAATCAGAAAATACCTAACGGATAAAAACCCAGAAAAATTCATCTTGTATATCGAAGATCCGTGAAAACATCAATTTCTACATAATACCTGGATGGGCAGGATGCAGCCTTAATATCGGACGCAGTCGGATAATGACTGAGGAGAGTCATTATAAATACCAGTTTCCGTGGAGAACAGACAATTGAAGTCTTTGCTAGCTCTTGCTTGGTTGCTTCGTAAGGGGAGTGATTGACCAGGACGGCATGGACAGATATTCGTCTCACAGTTCTTGAAAATGAATTCAAAATGGAATTCGAAACGTCGAACGAATCAGAAAATACCTAACGGATAAAAACCCAGAAAAATTCATCTTGTATATCGAAGATCCGTGAAAACATCAATTTCTACATAATACCTGGATGGGCAGGATGCAGCCTTAATATCGGACGCAGTCGGATAATGACTGAGGAGAGTCATTATAAATACCAGTTTCCGTGGAGAACAGACAATTGAAGTCTTTGCTAGCTCTTGCTTGGTTGCTTCGTAAGGGGAGTGATTGACCAGGACGGCATGGACAGATATTCGTCTCACAGTTCTTGAAAATGAATTCAAAATGGAATTCGAAACGTCGAACGAATCAGGAAATACCTAACGGATAAAAACCCAGAAAAATTCATCTTGTATATCGAAGATCCGTGAAAACATCAATTTCTACATATATATATATATATATATATATATATATATATATATATATATATATATATATATATATATATATATATTGCAAATGATGAATACTTAAGGTAATACTCAAGACGTTTCGATCGTATTCACAAAAGTGAGAAGATGTATATGACTGACACTCACTGATTTATTTAGCAAGACGTTCCATGTTTGATCTGGTAGAAAAAGATCAACAATGTCAACCGGCGCGCAACCTTCGTGATAATTTAAACTCGAATCTGTTGCGAATTAATGTATAATTTTTTCAATTTAACAGAATGCGGCACAAATATCGGTGAAAAATGGTTAGAATTTCCCCGACAATTTCCCCCTCTCCATTCTTGACTCACTTCATTTCAATAAAGTTGTTTTTGTTTCATAGGGGTGACAATGCTGCTCCACGGGTTCATCTAGGTGTTTTGGCTCCGATGAGTAATAAAAATTGTCCCCATGAACAAAATTCCAGATATTGACCCATCCCTCTGAAGGAAATCCTGGATCCTAGCCCGAATTAAACATCGCAGAGGACTAGAAATGAAAAAATCTGAACTGAACGATATTCCCAATTTTTTTATGATCTGACACTATAGTGTCAGCCGATTCGATTGAATGGTTTAGTCTGGCTCAAGTATGCCATTCGAATAAACTAGTGCTTCTACTACCTTACCAAGAAACTTCATTTCCGAATCCTAAAGGAGAGAGAACATTAATTTTTTGCTGAGATTTGTGTACTATTTTATTCAGAATCATTCGAAATAATTCCATAAAATGATCAAGAAATAAATAATTGCAAGATTTATTTCAATGCATGCAATGTTTCAAGTAAGCATTGCAAAAAACGAAAAACGAAATTCATGAATCTCCCAACAAATGTCACTAGTGTCATTGTTTCTAAATGTCATTAAGCTTCGTGGAGGCGGAATTCTGAACAGTAAGAATGGGCTGGCCCATTGTGACAGTGCGACAAATGCTGTACTTGGAAAAAGGCTGATGAAGTAGTAATGTTTTATTTTTGGAAACTGAATGGGTCTTTAGTTATTGAGTTTTTGATGGCGAAAGTGAGTAGGTACCTATACATTCTTTGTACGTTATGTACGGAGATAGAATGCGGTAGCTATATTATTCTGTCAGAGTTATATCTTGTTTATATAAGTTGGTGTGTAAACGTTAGCAGAGATCGAAACAATTCGTAAAGTCCGATGAGAAGAGAGGTTGGGAAGTTATTTCATTTCCTACCTCCAATTCTCAGGAGTGAACAATTCCAACCTGAAAGTAGATTAAAAACAGGCACATTTTCGAATGATTGTGAATAAACATGTTTCCTTCCTGAGAATTGTTTTTTCAAAGTTTTCTAATACTTTCACAAAAGCAAGATTTTTTACCTCTCATTTATAAGTAATTAATAATAGTTCATTCATCGTTATACATCAGTTATGTTTCTATACAATAGATACATTGATAAATAAACGAAAATTTACAAGGAAATGAATCCGCGTGTGGCAAGTATCGTTAATTTATGTATCTCTGAAATAAAAAATTCAAATGAACGAAAGACGAATACAATTAAAAACTAGGTGATCTTGGTAAAAAGGCAAAATCTTGGGAAAATAATAATAATAAAACAAAGTGGCAGTAAGATACTTCCGAGGATACTTCAGACAAATACATATGGTCACATTTGGAATACAAACAATAAACCCTAGATAAATGAAATAAATGTTCACATAGGCGAGTTTGAAACAAAATTCACAATAGGTTCGCTCAAGTTAGGATCAAGCAGTATCTCTTGGTCGACATGGAATCTTGCGATGTATTTAATGAAATGCTAAAAATACAGTTTTCGATTATTTTTTTGTATAGTACAAATTAAATTATTTTCTTTTACAACACGATGACGACGACACAACCTTCACCTTTTAGGAGATTATGACATGATTTGGGACATTTTGATGATTATGAAGGTAACAGCATATGCCTCGAGATATGCCTGGTCCTCTTCGACGTTGGTTTCTCTCACTCTTTGTTTTAGGTATTTGGTACTTGCTTGTAGTGGTAGTGGTAACGTTGATAAATGACATGACAAAGAATGGCAATAATGATATTTTTCGGTAGATTGTTTCGTCTTTTTCACTCTGAACAAAACATTTATTGAAATTACCCTGGCAAATATTCATTTCTTGTTTTCTCTTGAGGTAAATTATGCACTTTTTGCCTCTATATTTTCAATATACTAATAATTCAAATTATTTCAATGATAATGCGGAATTTCGTTCAGTTGATGATGGTTTTGAAGTGAGTTTTTCCGTTAACCTCCTGTCGTCCCCATACGAACGACAAAAGTCGCCATATTTTCGTTCCTCTTCGATACTTGCGACTTTCTTATCAATAATTGTACTGTCTGAGTCGCTTCTTACTTTCAGTTTCCATCGACTTCTCTGTGACTTGTTTTAATTTTATTGGCACTTCTCAAACACTCAGTATATTCTTTATCAATGTTTGCCAATTCTCAATTACTTTCATTAACAACCTAATATAAGGATGTGTCGAGAAGCATTCTCGGTTAAGAATTAATTGTGTAAGATGCATCAAGTGAAAGTTGGATCATTAAAGTAGATTGGAAAAGGTGAAAATGAGCACGGATTAATAAGACGATATTTTTGAATGAATTCGACAGTATAGAGTATAGGGTATAGGTACTGTGTGTAGATTATAGATTAGTACTGTACTTATGACCAACGGTGAGAAAGATTAAATCTCTTGCGAGATGAACAGGGCTCAAGGAACAGGAAAGAGATATTGTAAAAAGCTCTGACAATGAATCTCACGTGGTATTCATAAGAGAGAAAATACATTATACCTAGTGATAATTAGCAACGTGAGATATGCTTGTTAGTATTCATTCTCACCAAAGTATAGATACCAAATTATACTACCCTTGTCGTCAGAGCGTCAAGATAACTTTTGCTTGGGGACAGAAAAACTGATTGTTGTGACTATATCTCTTTGGATCCTAATCTTTATATTGATGAACCCAATGGGGATTCGAAGGCTTGACTGTTTGGTAGTAAGACATTGAGCCCATTTTGGATCTGGCTCATGCCATAAATAACTGTTGTGGTTCAAGAAAACTTCTGTCTGCAGACAGAAAACGAATTTTTGTGACTGTATATTCGTCTCTATTCGTCAGACAAGTAAACTATCAAATAACATACTGGTGTGTTATGTTAACAGTCATAACTGAACGACATGGAACATGTCGGTGTGTAAGTAATACGTAGTGAAACGAAAAAAAAAACGGAAAAAGCGGAAATACCAGGAAAGGTTGATAGATTTATCAAATTTAGAGAAATGACGATTTCTTGTATATCAGTTTCATACCATTTCTTAATTACTTTTCACTAAACAGTACAGGGGTCCCAAGAAGGCAAGGCCTTGAGTGGGCTATCTCCTTGAGTGTCGGTAGCGCATCAACGGACCTCACCTGCCACGATTCGTATCTAGGAAACCAACAATTATCTATCGCACAAAGCCAGCCAGAAAAATGTCTGCCGTGACCAGGGTTCCAATCACCAATGTTCTGCCTATAATATCAATAATATAACATGTCTCACGCAAGAGAACATAAGCACATAAAATCCATATTGCACTCAAATTCAGTCAAGTGAAAATTGTCCTTTCGACACACACAGTTCATTACTTGTTTTCGAAAAATGGTAGCCAAACTGAATGGCCTAGTTTGTATTCTGTTGTGTACTTTGGCACTTAATAAAATACGATTCAGTCTCAGCCGAATGAATGAATGAAATGGATTGGATTTGCTTATCTGGTGTAATGAAACATGATGAAAAGTAGTGTTTTATATTCGAATGTCCGGTGAATATAACTTCCTGTTTAGCTATGAGTCTAATAAATGAAAGAAAATTGATATGAATTTAATTGAATAACAGTTATCGGTTGAGGTAGTGAATTTAATTGACCGCAACCAATACGAGGGGAGAATTTTACCACTTGAGAATGATAAATGAAGTGCCCAGTAATTAAAGGCACATAATTTGAATAAAGATGAGGAATTAATTTTAATGGCTTCTTGTACATATTTACAAATGAATCGTATTCAGTATTCACGCATATCTCTACTGAAGGATCAGAGGACAAAATCAATGAGGAATTCGTGAATAAAACAGTAACACTTTGTTATTCAGAATGAAGGTTGAGATAAAAATCATCTCACATAACTAAAAACTACAATGAAGGTAATAACATGAGAGAAAAGTAAATGAAAAACTGATCGTATGAATAGAATATATTTGCAAGCAGTTTTCAGAAGAGAGGAAAAAGCTGCATGCTCCCGTCATCGTAAAACCTGATCTCTTTTTGAATACGTTAAATGATTCTAATGGATTCGAACTTCCATAGACTATATACATTTACTCTATTGAACCCTGTCTTAATTTGAAATTTTCATCAGCAATTTTTTGTCAGCAAATGATACATTCGAGAATATTCCATTAATCTTACCTTTCTCTGTGTGAATTTCTCATATCGTGCGGAAGAGTACACGAATATAAAGTTCGTTGTAAGAAAAACATGAGATGGCAAAATTCATGACGCACAGTCAATTGACTGAAGTTTATTCGCAGAACGAAAATTGAGATGTGGGAAGATAATTCGTCAGGCTATCTATGTTATTCCACTCCAACGCAATTGAGGGTTTGGGAAAGTATTATCGATATAACAAATAATCATATATGGAATTGAATCTCGTCTCAGGTACAGAAAAACGAACCAAACTCCTAGGTCCTGTTTCATAAAAGTTTTGTAGCTACAAGAGAAAGACAATGCAGGTACAGGTAAAAAACGAGTAAAAAACAATTATTTAGCATCATGTTTCTTTGTTTTTCTCTTGTAGCTACAAGATTTGTACTTTCATGAAACAGGCCCCAGGGATGTTTCACTAACGTGAAATTTGACCAAATGAAAAACACTTCGGATTTTTTTTTACCAGCAAAACCGTTTTCATCGCGAGGGTCGAAGGTTTCAAGTTGAGTCTCTAGAGTTCGACATGGATTTGCAAAATTCGTAGTTGAATGTGTTCACCAGTTTATATAAACGACACACCTCTTGCTTTTATCGTTTCCTATTGCAGTTGAATTCACACTAGTGATATTCATCGATCGATTTCCAACCAGTTTTTCTTTCGACTGATTTGTAACAATCTTGATGCCTTCCTTCCCAAGGAACGTTCCATCTATAATAATGGAGCGAAAGGTTCAACGATTATCATAGTACAAATCCTAGGGGAGATGATATTATCCGGTAAAGTTAGATAATTATTGTAATAAAACTTCCAGCAGAGCCAAATTTTGGTAAAGACCTTAGGTTTAGCATAAAGACTGAAAATCTGAAACTCCACATCAATCCCATATGAGCTGAGAAAGCTGTTCAGGGTCAAAGGTCAAAATTTCAGATTTTTCGGATTTTTCTCGGTGAGTTTATTAAAAAAACCTCAGACCAAAGTTGTAGATCTTAAAATTCTCTACAAAAATGTTTTCCACAGTATCACCATACCTGATATGTGGCAATTGTAAGAGTCACGTTCTACGTAATATGCACACGTTACTTACTTAATTGCGATATCTCAGAAACAGTGAAAGAAAACCAATAAACCTGAAATTTTGACCTTTGACCCCGCATAATTTTCTTGGTACACATGGGAGTGATGGGAACTTCCAAATTTTTATTTTTTATGGTAAACCGAATGTCTTTACCAAAATTTTGCTCTGTCGGAATTTTTTTTTATTTGATCACTATGTTCATGTCTAACTTGACCAGATAAATATATTTCTTCTCTTTTTCTCAAAACAACAACTGTAATGTATATGGAAATACAATGTGATGATATATATAAACGCCAATATGAATTACTAACAAACGAATTACTAACTAATGAAATTAAAATCTCTAACATGAACACTTTTGAAGTGCAATATGGAAAATAGATGACACTGACAATTTTCGCTTTCATTTTTTCTCAAGAAGACAATTTTTATCATGGGATGATGTTAATTCTGTTTTTTGATGAGTGAGGTAGGAATATTTTCTACTGGGGTTATTCAAGTGTCTCTTATTCATAGACTCATTGAATATATAAACCATCCCAAAAAAACTCTCTTAGTGGAAATGGTTAATGAACATAATATTGATGTATGATCCTAGTCCATCTGATGGTCATTACTACTGACACGTACAGATAATGCGTAAGAATTACTTTTGTGTTATATATTATGGCTAGTGAGAGTTCTTGGTGTCTGACCAACATACGTTTTAATCCTTTTGGGAATCAATTTGTGTGATGAATGTTGAAACGTTCCGCACTCCCATGCTGGAGTCATTATCGAGAACTTATAGACATATCTCTCTCGATACCACTATAACCAATCAACCCTCTTACGAGTTGACCAGCCAAACCACAATTCTAACTCCGAAAGCCTGTTCTGCCTTCGAGTTACTGGTACATAATAACTATTGGGTCCGACTGTAAATAAATCTCATCACAGTTCCATCAGTTAAACGGTTGCTCGATCAGATCCCTCGTCTTACTGCCCGTTCAGGTATGGTGCTACAGTAGACGGACGCTGGATTATAGACAATAATCAATTCGGAAAATAATCCGTGTGAAAAATGTAATTTTTGTTACTGAAGAATAAATGAAATAAATGTCCATTTCAACATACCAGAAAAACAATTTAATTCGTTTAGCAAATTTTTCAGAGGCACAGTTAAGATTTTTATTGGTATCAATCCGAGGTACCGAAGAAAAATGAGAATAGTGGAAAACTACTCACCAATTATGTTCACCATTGATACATCAAGCTCAGGGCTATTTCAAAACAACTTGAAATATACCTCTTGATATTTTTTATTGTGATTACGACTCAGCCAGGTAGTTCGTGTGAATTCAAGCCCATTAAACGAAGGATATTAATATATTGTAACACAAGCTGTCCACATTCATGCCTTAATGACCTCTTACAATGGTAATCTCGAACATTATCGATATTTAATTTTGTTTTTGTATCGCCAGATCACGATATATCTGGGGGCCTATGTAAGCAGTTGTCCCGAAATATTTGGTTTCGTTCATTGTGGTAGCTGAAATATATTTCAGTTTCTAATTGATTGATGAAATCAGAATACTGTGTAACTACACTTCTCAATGGAAAGGAGGTTTGTGATGACGGAAATTTGAAAATTCAAATGATATTTCCTTACAGTTGGTATTCTACATGAATGATTGAAAACAGTTTCCATAGTATCCTAGTAAATTTATTACGAATTTCAAAGCACCATCACTGTGAATGATATCTATTCACTTTTTTTTCAAAACTAATTGATATCTGTCGAATTTCAAACGATTTGCGGAAAAATAGTATGTTTACTGTGTAGAGAAAGCCACATTGCTTTCGCCTCGACATAGCCATCTTCACAGTCGTCCAGGAATGTTCGGCTTTTCCCACCTGGTAAATAATATACTATTGCATCTTGTCGTAATACTAGTGAAAATTTTTCCTTGTATTTTCTCCGCCAACAAATATTCAAGCTACCCTTATAGAAAGGGTTTATTCTTTGGAAATATTATTTCATGATTTATAACAGGTTTTCAGACAATCATTTGTTTTGTTGTGAATCTTTTTTCTGTTTATAGAATATATGTACCAAATATATCGTCTTGAGCATCCAGATAGCTACTATACACATTTGAAAAAAAATAATGGAGGTTCATTCAGCCAGGATTCTGAATGCCACATATAGAAAACATCTTACATTTTGCACAGGGCATCACTAGTAATTTTCCGTTTCCCATTCTTAAAATACGTTCATTTACGAAAGCACGTAATGTTTGAATTATTTATAAAAACAAAAAAAAACGTTCCTTCAACTTTCGTAGTAAAGTGACACATCATAACCTTGAATTTTATTTAACATTCTCTTTGTTGATAGGTTTTCACATCCATTGATTCAACCCATTGACCCCAAATGAGGCACGAGTAAGATATTTCCCTTCCATTCCCAAGTTGAGTACTGACACGCATTATATATTCTCTATATAGAAGTTGAAAAAATGGAATATCTCGTAGGCATACATGTCATTATCATTTTGGTGGAGGGTTTGCCATCCAGGCGCCAATATTGTGTTTGTTCGAAAAAACAATATCGACTCTATATTTCTTGGATATCTGTCAGTGTCCATATCGCATACCCGTGCCGGATCATCGGAATGAATTCTGATAATTAAATGATCTCCTAATAAATGGGGAAACCAACAATATTTCTTCCGAAGTTTCTTCTTTCTTTTCTTGAACAATGCTGCTTCGTAATTATTCACGTTTCGCTGCGCACCGACGATCAGTTTTGATGATCTGACCTAGCCACTGTTTGAAACTTGTTATTCATATGTAAGCTTAGACTCGGTCGACCAAAATACGGACATTCGACTGGTCGGTCTTACCGACCATCATCAGTAATAATAATAGATCCTTAGTGAAAGGGTTCTAATTGATATAGTACAACTATTTTGCTCTACAAACATCTTTATATGTAAGCAATGGCTTAATGGTATATTTTCTACTCCCACTGGCCGTCGCCATAAATTTAAAAAAGTTGGGAGTAGGGAAAATACAGTACTCGACTCGGGGATAAGGCCAATTACTTGCTCTCACATTTCCGCGCTCGGCTATCGCCTCGTGCTCCTCTCGCCTAAGTAATTGGTACTCATCCCTCTCGGTACGTAATATATCATTCCAGTTTCAATATCATTTCTCTCCACCAATCCGAAAGGCTGTCACAAGCACGTACCAAAATACATTTGAAATTTTTCAATACATGCTCAATATGGGTAGAAAATCGAATGAGTTGGAAATAATTTTCAACAAACTGTAGAATCGAATAGTCGATTTTTAATGATCTGTTTTTTTACAGGCACCAATGGATGATAATGACGGACCCCCAAACGTTCCGCATGCTTATAGACCTAAGGCAAGTATATTGATTGCTCTTTCAACTCGTTTTTCTTTCTCATTATATTTTAAAGAAACACCTACAAACAATTGGCAATGATGAGTCGATGATGTAATTTGGTTACTGCTACGCACGAACCGACAACTGATTGAGGTCATAAACATTTTACAGAACGGTCGCTTATAGGTGGAAATTATTTTCTCACGGCGCATCGTTCAGATAAAATCAGAAATTTGACATTTGAAAATAAATCAGCAGATGGAATTTCGATTGTAGTGAATCAAATTACACAAAGACAATATTTCTTGAATAATATTCTCCAATTTTACGAGAGCACAATTATCTGCCAATAAAGTGCACATAAAATAAGAGACATAATTCGGATCCATTGATATCCTTAATGTCACGGTCCTGCTTACAAGTAGCGTTTGGGATCAGTTTCAGGTCCAACCAGAACACAAAACACACCCTAGTTTCTTCAAATTTTCCGAGGGTTACTGGTTAAAGCGAAGGAGTTCTTCAAATAGTTACCAGATGCACAATTGAAATAAATCAATCCAGTATTACAATTGCCTTCAATCCCAATTCGTGTATTACTACTGAAACCGAACGAGTTTTATTTGGATTGGCTTGCCATGTCACATTCTGCGTTATGCGAAACAGTTTGCTGTATATCCAGCTTTCATTTCATTTTCTGTGGATATCCTGATACCCACTGAACAGTCTATTTCTCGTGAGAGCCCTGTCGAATAGATGAGTCTAGACTAGATGGTTCTCTATTCGAACAGAGTATATGAACGAGGCCTTCCATCAACATGGCAGATTTTAGAACTAAGTAGAGTTTGGAGCATAAGTCTAGTGGAAAACGAAGTTTTCAGTGAAGTGCATTGGAATGTTTCAGTGAGTTGAGAAGTCTGAGTGTTTTGTAAGCGAATTATGAATAATTGCAGTAGTTCTATTTTATAGTGAAGGTGATAAAAATAGTTTAGTGTTATTCGGAAAATGTTTCAGATAACAAACCCAGAAATATCGTGACAGTGGTATCGGAAGTAGGTTTTTGCTCAATAACACAAGGAGTGCATCGTACGATACGATGGATATGGTGAAGTGTATCCAAAACCAATTTGCGGATTTGGGAAGACTTCGGGAGGAGGAAAAACATGAAGAGGAAAAACGACCGCAGGAGAAAAATCAAGAAGGGGAAAAGCGACGATAGGAGGAAAAAAAGAACAAGAAGAAGCACTCCATAAACTTCTCAAAGAACAGAGAAAAAAGTAAGGCTTCGCGAGACCGAGAGATGAGTATAGGTCCTGTCCTGGTTATGATACAAGACCAATACCGAGACCAAGACCAAATAAATTTTCTCAAGACCAAAACTTGACTCTCAAGAACAAGAGCAAGACCAAGAGTTTCTCATAAGAGTCTTGGTTCTGGTCTCGAAATGAAAATCGATCTTGAATTTACTCAATATTTGAAAAATCTGATGGAAAATGTTATGTCAATTTATTTCAATTAAGTACTCATTCTTCATATGATAGGTTTTTATTTTTTGTTCACTCAGAATCGGAAATACATTTTTCAAATTCAGTATTGCAAACTTGGTAACGATTTTTTATTTCGAGTAAATCATCGTGTGTATTGATTCATACCTATTTGAATTCCATGTTAAATATTTCATTGATATTCTATACCTATCTTCACTTTTTTCTGAAATAATGACAGGTGAAAAGTAAGATTTTGCAATTTTCGACAGCCTATTACTGCAGCTTCATTAACTCGCCCTTTATATGGGTTATATTTATATCAAGATTTATATTCTAAAATATCACAAAGAAGGTAGATATTTATTTATTGAAAAACATAAATACACCGTTGCACCTACCAGAGTTCGATACTAAATGAAAATAGCCAATATTGACCAATATAATTGGTCAGCTATGTGATATTTTCCCACTCCTGCATAATATAACAAGTATTGCAATTTCTTTGGGATTTCGATTCCATCCTTCTGCTACATCTGCATCTTACTGCTCATCACACAATAATCCATTGTGAAACGGTCAATAAAAACCTCGATAAAAACCTAATTAACATTACGACCTTTTTGACCCTTTTTCTGGCCTGTCGGCCTGTGCGCTGTGTGGGTCTATTCAAATCTTTATCTGAGATTTCTCAAAAATTATAATCGTTTGGTGAAATGATAAATTCATTTCGCTTACTTTATCCTAGAAAAGAGCGAAAAGATAAAAAGAAAGAACGGAATGAAACACCCCAGAGAATTCTTAAGAAACAAACAAATGAATTAGAACAAATAGAAATACAACGGAAAGCAGATTTCCTATAAAATCAAGGCAAATTCTCCGAGCATTTGTTACATTAAATCATAGTACGAATGGAAGAACTGGTATAGGAACTGAAGGAAGTGGATACAGTGCGAGAGGAGATGAGGAATGGAATGAGAGGTCTAGAGAAGGAGATACTTCCTCTCTAGAACTGAGATCTTCGAGACAGGATTGCCACATCAGGAATTTTCTTGAAACCACCGACTTCAAAGAGTTGTCTTGGTCCATATATCGTCGCCAATTTGAGGCTGCAGCAGTGACTGATGGATGAAGCGAAGAAGAAAAAGTCACAGCACTCTCAGAAGATTTGAGAAGTCCAGCCTTGGCTATATTGCAGGCGATACCCATCGAACATCAAAATAAATATGAGGATCTGATTTCTGCCTTAGAGTTGCGGTATTGCGATCAACAACGAGAACAGTTGTTCGGGCTCAAATAAAAATTCGCACACAAACATCAGGTGAAAGTCTGCAATAATTCGAAGCAGATGTGAGACGCCTAATTCTGCTGGATTACCCGGAAGAAGAATCGAAATGAATCCCCTAACACCGCCGCTGAGCATCATAACAAGGCAAATGTACATGATTCAACGAACGAATCTTTACATGGATCTACCGGCGGATCTAGATAACGCCAAAAGATCTCGATGCGAAGATTTCCGTTGTCGAGGCGCGACTAGATGAGTCTAGACGCTTCTTCTCAATTCGAACAGAATATAGAATCAAGGAGTTTTATCAACAGGGCAAATTTCAGAACAAAGTGGGGTTTAGAGCAGAAGTCTTGTAGAGAGTGAAGTTTTTAGTTGGATAGTAGTAGTAGAGTGCTGGATGTTTTAGTCAGTTGAAAAGTCCAAGTGTTTTGTAAGCGAAGTCGGTTTAGTAGTTGTATTTCATAGTAGAGCTAATAAAATAGTTTAGTGTTGTTCGGAGTATTATTCAGATAAACAAACCCAGAAATATCGTAACAGTACACTCAACTACTTTTCATTTACAAAAAAACTCATTTCGTGGAAATATATTGTTCCCTCCTTAAGGTAAAGGGGGGTTTGCACTATAATTGTATCTAACGAAACATTAGAAGGTTTATAGATAAGATAGAGAAATACGTGAAAATGGCTTTTGCAAGTTTAATTGCCCACTTGTACTGGCGTCCTTGTCTCAAAATGTAGAACAGACAAAATAGGAACTCCCTAAAATATACAGGAAACGTTTTCTCCTGAGTCCGAAACCAAAAAAATTGTTTATTATGTCAATTTTTCATTCATGTTTCATCTATATTGAAAACTTGTGCTGAATCATTTTCACATAACCCATTAACATATAAGTATCGCACTGCTTTATATGCTCATACATTTTTTCGAATTTTAATTGAAAAAAAAACTTCATAACCCTATACAGTCGGAGTTGCAATTCAGTTGTGTTTGAAGTAGGTTAAACCGACACTCCACACAAGGAACACATTCCTGTACCATATACTGATTTAAATAAGAAGTTGTTAGAACTAAGGATAATACCCAAAATGGTGTAGGCCTAGATGCTTCCAGTCCAGCTCCCTCCCCCCTTGAAATGGAACCTACTACTGTTCTACATCAACTTCTTCAAAGAGTTTGTTCCTGAGATGTGTCCTCATTTCGTGGAGTTGTATTCAGGCTTTCTTCCGCTAGATGGCGATAAAAGAACGGTTTTCTACTGTTTTTGGATCGGTTGTACAAACAATTCCGATGTTACGATGTTCAGTTTGGTGTTAGGGTGATTAATCTTTAGATAAAGTCGTAAGTTTTACACCAGATATTCTACCTGAAAGTTGATACACTAAATAATTATGAATAATTGTCGACAAAAAATTTGAACATACATTTGATACATCATTATATTGATGAATGGGTGAAAGTCTCAAATACTTTCTTTTTTCTTTTTTTGACATTTCACGATGATGATCATATGCTGTTGCACAATTACTCAGGAATTATAGGCAGAAGTTAAACGTTTGCTCGACGTTGCCGAACTTTATAAGTTGTTCTATATTACGGTTCGGTTGGATTCGAATATTCCCCAAATGGTACCCTGACATGGTTGGTTCATATCTATTTGCGCAGTGAGCTTCCTGGTTATATTGAGAAGTTGATTTTCCCGCAGTACTCCATAAGTCTTTCATTATTGCCATGCTAATATGAAATGGGATAACTTTTTCGTAATATTAACGTGAGTATGGTTCAGGTGGTTTATAATTTTTATACAACTGAAATTGAACAAATCTGTATCATTGTTTTATTGTTGTGAATTGAGGTTCCTATATAATTTTAAACGACCACAAACTTAATAATTCCGAAAAATATTGAAGGCTCAGCATTCACAGCCTAAAGTGGCATTCTTTATGTTATGTTATACTGATTGAATTCGAAAAATTGTGTTGTTCCATAAAGAAATGAAAATGGCCGTCAGCAGAGCATTGGTGGGTGTGAAGATCGCAGATTCAATTGTTAAAGTGACAGGCAACTTTCGGATGAAATAGCGCGCAGCGTGTTTTTTGACGTTCGCATTCCTCTTGAAATATTGTCTTATGATGTTTTTTTTGACATCCACTCTTTGTTTTTTCTGTGATTCTCTTGCTGAAAATTGAAGTTGTCAATATTGAAAATGAAACTAATTACTATGCGAGTAGAATTTCCCAGAAGGTGTATTCTTGAGGTTTGAGTTGGTGTATATGAAAAGAGATTGACTTCGAGCCTCTTTCGACAAGAAACACAACTGCTGTCCGCTATCAACCAATTTCCTGGCGTGAAAATTATGTCTGTTAAATTCTACCAGAACTATTCAATGTTTGCTTGAATGTGGTTAACAGTGTTCCTTGCTAGCGGTATTGGCTGTTGAACTTATGTTGCAAAGAAGAAACTTCAAGAAATTGAAATCAAATGAGGCGATCTAATAAAAACAAAAATCAAACCCTTAATTTTTTTATTCTCTGATCAGAAAATCCATCTAAACCTTTTTGTTTGGATTTGATTGCATTATTTGATTTAAATTTCTTAGTTTTTTGGCAACAGGTTTCAAAAGAGTTGATTATATAGACGGTGGAAGTCCCAACCAATACCACTCAGAACTTATCTATACCAGCGAATGTATGATTTTTGGTCTATTATTGTTTGACTCTAGGTTATTGAGAAAAAAATATACTTGGAGAGTATCGGTTCTGTCGCCTTCCAACAACTGCCCTTACATATTGGATAGAATGTGTAGCTACTCTTTTGTTTCGAACTATCTAGGGGAACAAAAAAAAGGTAATACATTCGTGATTACACGATATGAAAAATTCTCCAAAGCAGGAGTTTCGGTTCGATGAGTGCCAACAAAGCCGCACTGCACTGCATACGTTAAACACCTGCACATTGACAGAATAATGAACTCAACAGGGTGAAAAATAAGTGGAGCAAAGTCAAACGTATTTAGGTGCTACAGCATGCCAATGAAAACAGTGAAAGAGTGGTCGTTGAGAAAGCACTAACAACACTGGTCAAAACATTCAACATTTTTCAAATAGTGAAATTATTGAAATATTCAAGTATTGAATCTCAAGCCACATGAGATATTCGGTAAATATGTAGTAAAATGAAAGAATTAGCAGGGTATGGCCTCATCTACAGTGAGCGGCTAAATTATAGAAGAAATTCGTTATCTCGCAAACAATGTACTTTCAACAAAAATCCTCAAATAGCTCGAATATTCATATTCATTCCGAGCAGGTTTCGTCCTCGTCTTCGACGTAGACGTAATCGATATGTTTTCAAATAGAAAGATAGATCTTGAGATATTTTATCTGGAAGATTTTTCAATGAAGAATCAAAAGAAAATTGATTTGATTAATTTGTACAGAATTATAGTATAATATATCCATACAAAAATATTCAAATGGTTTTTTACGGTTAGTAATATAATTCGATTGATCTCATTCATGATCAGGTACGAACAATTGGCAATAGTGGAGTCTTTCCCGTATTCATTCATTGAATTTACAGTTGTTTTGTATATTGTGCATTCATGAAGTGTGGAAACGCTTCATTATCTTACGAGTTGATCATTTTTGAAGGAAAAGCTCGGACAGGTCGATTTCCCACCTTTTTACAAAAAATTGATTCTTTCCCCCACCATCTCACAAAATATGACGTCATCGATATTTTTTTTATTTTGAAGGGTATATTTCCATATCAAAAAAATGAAACCTCTTATTTTTATGAGTTCAACCATACCACATACGTCATATCTAACATTTCAAGTTACAGTATACTGAGTATGATAGGAAACAGTGTTCATTCTTCTCAACATTCATTCAATTATTTATTTTGCAGTGGAAACCTGAGAGTTACTCAGTAGTTAGTACGAGTATATTGCCATACTTGAGTAGTAGGCTATGAAAACATGTGAAAGCCCTTAGCAATCAGACAAAATGTTCTTAGTTATCATTGCATATGTCATTATTAAATTGATTCGAATATCGATTTATAAGTCTGCAATAATAACTTTCTG
Organism: Zygogramma bicolorata; assembly: GCA_032362365.1. Classification (NCBI taxonomy): domain Eukaryota; kingdom Metazoa; phylum Arthropoda; class Insecta; order Coleoptera; family Chrysomelidae; genus Zygogramma; species Zygogramma bicolorata. Next base: position 57,175 of record JAVJAQ010005224.1, read on the forward strand.
AAAAATATTACCCGAGAAGCATTTATTGGAAATAACTATGGTGCTATAGGAATAACAGAGAATAGAAGTTCTGATGATCTTAGGTTACAGCGATCATAAGTGTGGCACAAGTATGTGAAATCTTAAATGAAGAATATCCTTATTGAGAACTGATAAGCAAACCGATGATATGCAAAATATTACATAAATTCAATGAAATTGGCAGTGTTAGGGATAAGCCTAAGAGTGGCAGACCTACCGTTGCCGAAGACAATCATTGTTCAATCCCAACTTTATCTTACAACAATTGAGTGTATTTTTGAAGTGTTTTTGCACTTCTATACCATACAGAACTCAAGTAAGAAGTTGTTTCACCTCCTTCCATGATCTATATTGCAATTGAAACGCTTTAAGTAAACAAACAGTCACTGAACCTGGCGCCGAATGTTCAAGTTTGAATGTCTCGAATTCATTCAGTGTTTTGAATTTTACTTTGCAATATTCTGGAGCCCATTTATATTGTTTTCTACGTCATGAAGATGTAAATGAGTCATTCATGATGCAACAAAAATCAATGAATGACTTGCCGTATCTGTTTGTTCTATCTAAGGTCGGATTCAAGCAAACCAACTCAACTTATGGATACTTTAACTTATCAACTTAGAAACATAAATTATCGGAATTGAATAAGGACATTCAGATAAGGACCTAACTTGGAAATTCTCATGTTTTATCTGTCGCTTAGGGCGAGTCGAGTTGGCTCACTTGAATCCGCCTTGGGAGTCAAACTCTGTTATGTCAACTGACCCATTTGCTGTCATTGAAATTCTGACCTAGCTATTTTTCCGCCGTTTCACATGAAGTGTTAGCTCGGCTTTTAAAGGAGTTCAAGAAACTGAAAAAACTTCTGGACATATTCAAGAATATTGGAGCAACGACGCTGTCTTGAAGGTAGCAGAACAATGCAAGTTTGTTAAAAAGGTAGGTTAGATTTTGCATTTGAGTTTGAGTATAAGTTGTCTGTTGGACCTTGCAACATTACATAATCAATATGAATCGATGTCTGGATCAACTGGGACTGCCTCTGTTGTTGCCTCTTGCCTATTCCTGATTCAAAATTAGCTAGTGTGGGAGAAACATACACTGAGAATAAAGACATAACTTGATTGTCAGATTCATCGTCTGAACGATGAGATTGGAACCGTTGGTGTATATGGTATATATATATATATATATATATATATATATATATATATATATATATATATATATATATATATATATATATTCTGAAGTTACAGCCGCGCCCAAGCCCTCATTATTGAAACGCTTTCTTTCAATAAATTATCCTCAATTATGACTACGCAAGAAAACAGTGTATTAACAGTCATAGGTAGGTAGGTATTCATTGTGATTTTGATTAATGGCTTCTTGGTGTACTGTCTAGGCGTCAACAAATGTTCGGACCAATTAGCGTCATCGCAGGTGAATTTATGGATTCAAGGATCGAATTCATCCCGTGTTGTGAATCTACTATATGTGAATGATGACCTGTTATTTCTCTGCCTCAACAGTTGAAATACGTAATTATTTCCTCAGGCGTACTCCGTTTGACGTATGCCCAAAGTTTGAATCTGTCGTTCTGTTTATTTGTAATTGTGCATCGACTTGACAGATTGCTCACGAAAATGAAGTAACTTCACACTCTGATTCACTTGAATCCCTGACATTAATGCAAATACCATTAAACCAGAAGACGGTGCTAGAGTTTCTCCAACCGACTTGGATCATGAAGATATATTATTTTGAACGTTTCTCTAGTTAAACAATTTAATGCTATACTGACTAACAGTATCTAACAATAATCGCCAAGTTTTGAATTTTTTTCGCGGAATCAGTTTCCTCTTGTCCAAACCCTCTAACGAGTGAGTATAGAATACAAAACTTCTAAGAAATAAGTGAAATCCAAAAATTAACGAACAAAGAGAGTAGTTGGTTATATTTCACTTATAAGTATATAATTTTATTCTCATGCCTGTACTGGCTGGTTTTACTCAGAATTACCACTTATAACCGTTAATAACATGCGGCAATATTCCCACTTATTTTTCCTTCCGTTTATATCTTCTTGTTACCTCTTATAACACAAGCTCATAGTTGTGTTATAACTTCTATTACAGTTTTGCAGGTGATGACGATGTATTTTACGTCACTCATGCCTTCCATATTACCGTTGACTTACGAAAACGATACGGTTATAAACTTTCCGTTACCATTCGCAAAACGGCGTCTCGACAAAAATACCTATTAATTACGGAACCTAATCACGAGATGCACCAAATTTTGTCTGAAACCTCGATCATCATTAATTACATTCGATTTTTTTGTTGTTGTGTATAACTAGTGTTTGTTTGTCTCAGGTTTGGTGTAGTTTGTATCCATTCCAGCAACGAGCAGAGATTTTTCTGATTCAGCGCCTGTCGCTTAATATAGGCATGGGTGTATCTGTTCTAGATAGATTCTTTCTCCCTTTTTTTTGTGATTGAATCAAACGTCTTTGATTGATATACCCATGTCAACAGAAAGGGTTCATTAATTGTTTTGATTTGACTTCTCTTGTAGATATTTTTTATTTTTTTTAATCGGTGAAGAAAACCTCGAAAATAGTTTCTCAAAACTTCGTTGCCCAAAAAAAATAATATCTTTCTGAATATCGCTACTTTCCATCTTCACATTTCATTCACACACTTTCGACGTTTTGAGTGGAATTGGAACCTTCTAAAAAAATTGTTCTAAAATTGTTCGTTCCGTAACCAGCTGCCATATGTCAACCCTCAGAAGCCGAAACTTGTGCGAGCAATAGATTAACTTTATAATTACCTTTTACTTACCTTTTAACGTGTGAATCCTAGCACGGTGGCCCAGCGGATTATTGAACCCTGGTCTTCCGCTTGAAAGGCAGGCGTGCTAACCTCTACACTATCGAGAACCATGGCTTAATCATCGATTTCGAATCACTTCAAATTTTATACACCCATTGCCCATATTGTTTCTATACAGTGGCAGTACTACCAAGGTTATTGGAAGGGTATTATCATCTCATTCTCAACGATTATTTCTGAAAATGTTTTAAAATTTTTTATACGTTTCTCATGCAAAGGCTTCCTCACTTCACTGAAAAATCCTGAACTTCATCCAGTAATTTCAAAATCATTCGTTCTTTAATTTAAAAATAATATATCTTCATTCAGTAAGTAATAACAATCAAGCTAATTTATAATGCCACAATATAAAAATAACCAATACATAAACAATAGCTGTACACTTGAATGTCTGACTTTGATAAAGTGTAATACCTGAGCATGAACATTTTGCAATTTACTGTGTGTACTACGCAAATCATTTGGAAATTGAACAAAGTGGCCTGATTATAGAAGTGATGTGATTATTTTGGAAAACCGCCGTCTTCTTGTTGTCAATCGGTTTGCATGTCACTTGTTTCACACATCGTGAAACTGTTTGAGAATCTAGCAAGACCACAAGACCTCAAAATATGTTCGATTAATTTCCATTCTTGAACTTTACCAAGGGAGCAACCAGCATGACCCCGTAGGACAAGTGGTATTATCTATTGCTGGTTGCTCGATTAGTATTGCTCGAAAAAAGAGTTTGAGAAAATGGGCAGTTAATTAACAGGGAAAATTTTTAGGTCGAGTGGTATTCATAAATATCATTTCCTGGAATAATCTCAGCTGAATGTATCGATTTGAGAACAAAATATCGTCAAATCAAAATAGTTTTGATATCTGAATAACGGGAAATTCAAACGAATATTCGATTGAAAATACAATTCATTGTAGGCTAGGTAACTAAGCTACTTGAATTTTCAAGTGGAAGAATAGTTTTCTATCTCAAGACTATTTTCAAGTATTACTTCATTCCTAATGATTCAGGAACGATATGAATTTGTTTAAATATCAATCCCACTAAATATTCATCAGTAAACTATTGTTAGTCAGTTATAGTATGTTCAAGCAGCGTCCAGACCAAGCTCGCGAACTGTTGCCGAACAGATCGAAAACACTGCGCGACCTTAGTAGGGACGGGAGTCAGCGAACAGTTCCAGAGCAGTACACAAACTCCACAAAGTTCGCTCGAAAGGCGAAACTCGAGAAACTGCACGCTTGAAATTTCGAGAACAGAAACGGGATTATGAAAATTCGATTTGTATCGAGCAAACAATACCATATGGAATAAGGATCGACCAAGATTCGTGAGGTCGTAACCATTATAAACCAAGCGAAGGCATTACGAAACGAACCGGAATATCCACGTTTCTCAAGTAACACATGAGTTAATTCATCCGATACGTCTTTGAAAAGTGGGAAAACGTCCAAGAGCTAGGGATCTGTGTAATGCGTTTCGGATTGATGTTTTTTGAGGTTAGGTTTGTACTGTGAGATTTCTTTGAGAAATAATTATTCACAATCACTAGAAGATAATTCTTGTAATACAATTTTGAATGACTGTGACCGACAGTGACTGCTTGTATTGTCAGTTCAAATTCACTGTGACTCTGAAATATTTTCATTTGATGATCGATCAAATGGAGTTTCACTGATGTTGATTCTGTTACCCACAAAGAGTTCCAAGTGATCAAATTTTGCCCATTCCTAATGAATTGAAAGTTGAACGTAGGACTATGATATATTGGTCCAGTATAGTTTGTGGTATGGTTATAAATAAGTTATCGTACTGTGGAAAAGTGCTTGAGGAAACTACACGAACATGGTCTTTTTTGCTATATTGGATAGGACCGAACATATTATGTATAAACTATGTTGTGCTTAGTATTTGCGTGATATATCCCACATCGTGATAGTCAATCACGTAATTTGATAAAGTATGAGTCTAGACTGTGGAAAGTAGAAAAAAAACATTTCGGATTTTTCCATCGCGGAGAAAAATAAAAGTTGTCCACGTAAAGCAACTATAATACTTTCTATTGTACTGTTCGTCGAAATAATAAAACACTTCGCCAGAACCGATCATTGATTGATATGAGGAGAGTTATCAGAGACTTTCAAAACTTTTTTTTGCTTGTCGATGCAAGATTTCTCGAATTATTTCGATTAAATGAGGATTCAGTACAAGAACTCCTACAAACGATACAAGCCTAATATGACAGAGCAGCGTAATGTAAGAGTCATCCCAAATAATGTGAAAGTTGCTTTAGTGTTTTTATGCATATCAGCGAGGACTTGGAGAGGGATAAAATTTTGGCATGAGTCAAATATCAGTACATTTTTGTATTCATAAAGTTAGCAATGTTATATCGCAATAATGTGAAGGTTACTTGATGCTTTGCGTTTTTATGTTCCTGGGGCATATCAGCGAGAACTTGGAGAGGAATAAGATTTTGGCAGGAGTCAAACATCAGTACATTTTTGTATTCAGAAGTTTGCAATGTTATATCTGAACATCTGGTTATTAAATTTCCAATAGAGAGACATACAAGGAATGCTTATAAAGTTCAATATTATCAGGTTTTGATTTCCAAGAACAATAGGGGCTATTGATGGTACCCATGTAGAAATTTCAAAACCTCTAGACTCCAGAGGATGAACTTTCTCAACAGAAAGGGTTTCTGCATATTCATCTGCTAAGTGCTAGGTAATATTATGAATATACTTTGGCATGAAGATATAGTTAATGAGTTGAAAAATTATAAAAAATCAAAAATTGATTGCTTCCCTGGTGAGCCCGTAATTGTCCCCTCGCAAATTCAGGATGTTTTCCATGAATAACAGGACAATATTTCTCAAACCTATACACGCAAGACAATATAAACATGTATCATCCGAACTTCGGGAACTTTCGTACGATCTCGAAAACACGGTATTTATGGTTCGTATCGAATGTTCATAATCTTAGACTTTGTACACATGAGGACGTTAGACGCCGCGTTTGTTAAACGCGCGTTAGCCAAGTACCTAGGAACAAATGGGATCGTTCACATGCAAACGCGCGTTTTGAACCAACGTTCCCAAAACGCGACGTTTGTAGTTTTCACGTCGACCGTCGCGTTTGCAGCGCGCTTCGAGATACTAGACTGAGCATTGGAGCACATGTTAGGGTCGAGCGCGCGCTTTTGCCCAGTTCACGTGGTGTCATCTTTGTTTATTATGATCATCTTTGACTAAAGATAACAGTTCATCAAATGAAGTAACACTCATACGGAAGTAGTTGAAAAACTTGTTGGGGTGTTCCCTCAATTTTGGGTACAGCGTCACAAATGAACCCATGGTTAATCTATCATCTATTACAGGATGCACCCACCATCTTCTTTGTCGTCTTCGCCTAGCCTTGTATCTACGGTATAACAACCAAAGACATGTTACCTCCTCTAACTCCATAGTGGCACTGGTAGTAGACTGGTTCAACAAACGCCGCGTCTAGCGCTGTCATGTGTACCGGATTCACATTTGCTAACGCGCGCTCACCGCGGCGTCTAACGTCCTCATGTGTACAAAGTCTTAGCCCTGTTCAATTTCTGGTGTGGACGCGTAGCTTGCGTGCAGCGGTCAAATAGTTCGCGAACAGTTCCAGAAGTTCAATTTTGGTCTGGACGGGCCTTAACATGACTAGGCTCGTTTTTTTCAACAATGGGATTTTATCGTTAAAATCTATCGTGTCTCTTATATCGTGCATTCATTTCAATCTGAATGAAATCGCTTTTATTTATATGAATGCGTTTGGAGTATAATTTCCGGAGTTCTGAATATCATATTGGTATTGGAGGTGAAGATTGAATTGAAGGATTGTTATTATATTATTTTTGTGGGGGAATCAGTGAAATTGATCAATTCGTGTTTCATTTCCGTCTCTTTTGGCTGAGTTTAATTTGCTTTACCTACATAATCATATGGGTTGTTTCGTCTCATCAGGGTGAGGATTTAGTGCATTCTTGTCATTATCACAGTGGTGTGGATAAAATGGACTGTATGGAATTTGGTTACTCACCGGTTTTTGCACTGGCAAATTCTCCAGAATCTTCTGGTTCTACACTCCAAGGAAACGAAAATTTGGTTTGGGAAAGGAAAATAGGAGTGAAGAGTGTAATTACACACAGCACTGATTCTAAGAATCTAATAATTATTATATTCCAATAACGCAAAATGTTCACTCTTATTAGTCTGCTTCGTGCTCGCAAAAATCTCAAATTATTTCATATCTCCGCGGTCCCTTTCCTTTTCCACATACCTTTTTTACCCCTCAACCACGCAAAAACAATTTTCAAAAATGAATACAAGCGTAGGACCTGAGAGATAGGCAACACAAATGACATCAATAGTAAAGTCAATCTTATCTCCAAGAAACCCGAAAACCGAACAATGAAAATACATTTCAAATCGGCCGATACATCCTGGGCGCGCCGAGTTGAATTTTAATTCAATAACTATAATATATAATAACATATCCTAACTTAAAAAATAACGAAACCTCTAGTCTCTCAAAAGATATTCAACGCATCATTCGCTGAACCAAACAAAAGAAAAATGTAAATATTTACAATTGATATTTTTCAAACGAAATATCCTCACTGATTTGGTAAAGGACAAAGTTTAACTGTTGGGCGAGTATAAGAACCATTTTTCGTTCGTACAAGCGCCGCTCTTATTATGCCATCTTTGCCTGGGAATGTTTTCTCAATAACAGCCAATGGCCATTGTAATGGAGGAATATTATCCTGAATGATAATAACAATCATACCGACTTTTATAGGATTAGACGGGGAATTCCATTTTTGCCGAACCTGAAGCGTTGAAAGGTATTCCACGTGCCAACGTTTCCAATAATGTTGGACCATAGAGTCTAATAGCTTGAATCTATTCACAGGGTTCATTTTTTCGTTGAGGCAATATTCACTCGGGAGTGTTTTCAATGGAGAACTATACAAAAAATGTGCGGGGGTTAGAGCTATTGGATCGGCGGGATCATTACTTAATGAACATAAGGGTCTCGAATTGAGAAGAGCTTCGATTTGTACGAGAACAGTATTGAATTCTTCATAACTTAATATTTGATTTCCTATTACTTTGGCCAAATGGGCTTTCACACTTTTTATATTGGATTCCCAGATTCCACCCCAGTGACTGGCGGAAGCGGGATTGAATCGAAATGATATTTTCTGAAGGTTCAACTCCTTTTGAAACGCATCTTTGTGGGTTTGGGATTCAATGAGCTGATAAACCTCTTTCAATTGTGTGTCAGCTCCTTTGAAATTCGAACCTTGATCCGAAAACAAAGTGGAACAGTGACCTCTCCGTGATAAAAATCGTTTCAAAGCAGCTAAGAAAGATTCAGTGGATAAGGATGAGGCAAGCTCAAGATGAATAGCTTTCGTGGATAAGCAAATAAATAAACAAACATACGCTTTTTGGCTTTTTATACCTCTCCCTCGACTCATGGTGATGTGAAATGCTCCTGTATAGTCAACTCCGGTTGAGAAAAAAGCTTTGGATTCATTGACTCTTTCTTTAGGAAGATCAGCCATGATTGGATAAGTAGGTTTAGGTTTCAGTTTGAAACAGTGATTACACTTCCAGACACGTTGACGAATAATATCGCGGGCAGATAAAATCCAATATTTTTGTCTCAAAATCGTTTGCAATAAATAAGGTCCAGTGTGACAATTAATTTTATGGTTGTAATCGATTAAAATATTGACAAAAGGATCTGATTTTGGTAATAAAATGGGGTGTTTATGTTCAAAGCTGAGATTAGAATTCGTTAGTCTACCTCCAACTCTGATAATACCATCTTTGATGAAAGGTTTTAAACGAAATAGACGTGAAGGTATTGGTTTATTTTTCAAAATTTTTTCATATTCGATACAAAAGTGCCGTTGTTGAACAGCTTTTATTAAAGCGAGTTCTGCTTTTTCCAAATCAGTTAAATCAATAACTTTACGAATAGGTGATATTTTGACAAATCTCAGAACAAATGTGGTTGCATTCAATAACTTTGACCAAGAAGAGAAATAATTTATGAGAGAGTATAATGGTGATATTGTATCTTCAGTTGATAATAAGATCAATTTTTCATCCTCAATTTCATTGATTGCAATTTTATCTACAGACTTAATTGGCCACTCAGAGGGTTCAAATGTCAACCAAGAGGGTCCACAAAACCAAGTGGGATGATTCATGAGAGCGGACGGGGTTAAACCTCTGGAGGCGCAATCCGATGTATTCTGCTTACCAGAAACGAAATTCCAATGTTTAGATGGTAAATAACTAGATATTCTAGAGATTCTATTGGAAACATAAGTTTTCCATTTTTTGGAGGGAGAATGTATCCAACTCAAAGCGATCATGGAATCAGAAAAAGCATATACTTCATTTATTTTATGCCTAGGAGAGTAAATGTTAATGGCATGCGATAATAGTTTAGCTAAAAGAACTGCTGCATTCAGTTCCAAACGAGGTAGGGTGATTTTGGACGTAGGGCTAATTTTTGATTGTGCACAAAGAAATGTTACTGTTACATTGTTTTGAGAGACGGAGCGACAATAGATGACAGCCGCTATTCCTGCTGTACTCGCATCCGAGAAACCAATGAGAGTCAGTTGGGAATTTTCAAAAACTGAAATATGTCTAGGAACTTCAAAACTATTCAACATGGGTAATTCCAACTGTATTTTATTCCATATTTTTACTAAGTTCTCTGGACCTGCTCGATCCCAATCAAATTTCAAATTCCAAAGTGTTTTGATCAAAATTTTAAGATACAGCGTTAACGGAGCTAAAAAACCAAGAGGATCAAAAGAACGTGCTAAAAGAGATAAAATTGCACGTTTTGTGCAAGGAGCAAACTGGTTCTCAACTTTAAAATTAAATTTGTCTTTCAGAGGATCCCACTGTAGCCCTAAAATTTTCAACATACTCTTGTCAAATTCTATAGGATTCGGAAATTTCAAAGAATCCGGAATTTTGGAAAGAAATATTTCTGAATTAGACATCCATTTAATCATTCGGAATCCACCAGATTGGAACAAATCCACTATTTGGGAATGAGCTTCAAAGGCTTTTGCTACCGAAGGAAAACTACTTACTAGGTCATCCATGTACATATCCCTTTCTATGGGTATGATAGCTTTGGGATAATGTTTCGCTTCATCTTTAACTAATTGTTTGACAGTTCTCAGACTGAGGAAAGGTGAGGGTTTTACACCAAATGTTACAGTATTCAGTTTATAAATTGAAATAGGATTCTTCTGGTGAAATCGCCATAATATCCTTTGAAAATGTCTATGCTCTTCAACAACATTAATTTGACGAAACATTTTTTGCAAATCTGAGGTAACCGCTATAGGAAAAAGTCTAAAATTCAATAGAATTGTAAAAGGATTATTTTGTAACTTTGGCCCCGTATGCAAAATATCGTTTAAAGAAATATTTTTATCGGTTTTCATACTAGCATCAAATACTATTCGACATGGTGTAGAGGTACTATCAGTTTTGAAAATACAATGGTGAGGTATATAATACGAGGGTGAATCGATTTCATCATCAGACACTAGAGACATATGGTTTTGATCAATATAATCTCTCAAAATGGATGAGTAGGTTTCTCGTAATTCTGGTAATTTCTCTAATCTTTTTTCTAAAGAAAGAAATCGATTTTTGGCTAATACAAAAGAATCTCCCAATTTGGTGGGATCATCTTTAAATGGTAACGCTACCATGTAACGACCTGTTCCGTCCCTACTGACTGTTTCGGTGAATAATTGTTCACAAAGTTCATCTTCCTTTGTTAAAGGGGGGGTGGAAAAATCATCAACCTGCCACATTTTCTCTATCAAAGAATCCAAGTTCAGAAATGTTGAACTATTTTGTGAAAAGGAAAAACTTTCAGAACTTTTAGCATGACCTGTTACAATGTAACCAAGTTTTGTTTCTAAGGCCGTAGGTGTACCTGTAATACCTGAAACATGATGAGAACCCATGATTTCAGCAAAAAGAGAAGCACCTAATATTCCATCAATCCTACCGGGGGAGTGGAATCCTGGGTCTGCTAAAGGCAGATTTTTCAAATGAATAAGGGAATCATAATCAACAGCTGAATTTGGTAGTGAATCAGAGATTTTGTCAACAAGTAGGACTTCAATAGGATATTCTATATCAGGATTATTGATACTGTGAATTGTCAAATTTGCCCGACCTTTCAAAGGATTGGCCATACCACCTATCCCAATAATATTTTTGTTTAATTTTGAATAAGGTATACTGAGCCTTCTGCAACAATCCACTGTGAGTAGATTCGACATAGAACCACTGTCAATTATGAATCTGATTTTATGTTCTTTATTCCACCGATCAAACACTCTAACCATAGCAGTACTTAATAAAACCGTAGAATAACTAATTTTCTCTGAATATTTTATACAAAGACTATGAACATTATCATCAGAATAACAAGGGGTATTCTCACCACTTGGGGTAGATGAAGAAACATTTGTAGGGTTGCTAGATGAAGTTGGTTTATCTTTGTTGATATCATTTCTATGGAGTAAGGTGTGGTGTTTCATTTTACACAGCAAACAAGAAAATTTGGACGTACAAGAACTAACTTTATGTTTTTTCGAAAAACAATTGAGACATAAATTATTATCTTTGATCACTTTATATTTCTCCTCGAATTAACTATTTTTGAATTTATGACAATCTTTCAGGTAATGTTGACCTTTGTTGCATGCTAAACAATTATTCAAACTACTACTGGTAGATTCATTAGTGAAGAAACTTTTTGTCGTACTCTTATAAGGATAGGGACTATGTTTTGAGGGTGATTGATTAAAACGAGATTTGTCATTTCTGACAACTACTTTACTTTGTTGACGAACAAATTTAATCAACTCATCATAGGTTGGTAAATCGGTACTCGAACGGATCAATTCAAAAGAATTGATGGAATCTTGGGATAACTTTGACATGGCAATATGGGTCAAAATACAATCACCTATATCAGTCAGGTTCAATCGTTTCAAAGCCGTTACGTTGGTGTCAAATTTTTCAAGGAAATTTTGTAAACCAGCGGGATTATTATTTGTCAAAACACGAAAATTCAAAATTCTTTCTAAGTATAAATTTGCTAAGGTCTTTTTATCATTATAAGTATCTTCAAGCAACTTCCATATGATATCATAATTATTCGGAATTGATTCGACCGCATTACAAGTTTTCAACGCTTTGCCAGTTAAACTTCCCATCAAATAATTCAATTTTTCAGCTTTGGAAAATTCAGTTTTGGAGTGCACTAAATGTTTAAAATTTTCGTGAAAAAGGGGCCATAATGCAATATCCTCTCCATCAAATTTCACTAATTCTATTCTCGGCATATGTAGCCTAGGTCTTTCTTCATTTCGAGATCCAACATTCGAGAAAGAAGTCACCGGCTGAAGTAAAAATGTTGCTGCAAGATATTCAATATGGCAATATAAATCTTCAAAACCATCCATCAAACTATAATTGACCGGTTCTTCAGGATGAATTTTTTGTTTGAGTTCAATAATATTTTGAATTATTTCACGGTATTCAGTGACGGTTTTCTCAAATGTGGTATATCGAATACTGAAATTTTTTCTGTGGGTCTCATTTTCAGTATCAATTTCTAAAGCCTTTCCTGCATCATAACATATCTGGGCACGCTTGAATATATTTTCTCTTTGAGCTAAGAGCCTTTCTAATTTCAATTCCTCTCTTGATTTCGACATCTCCAAAATATTCAAAAAATTTCACAAGATACGAAAACAAGCTCTCTATCAGTGAATCGTTCACTGGGCTATTGGATAGAATTGCGCGTTCGAGCGGCAAAAAACGGATCGGAATTTTTTGGAATAGCACTGTCTGTGGTTCAACGAAAACAAATGGAATATTTGAATATCTCTTGAAAAAACTAATAATTTCCAAATCGAAATTGCACTTAGGTGGGGTATATTTTCTAGGTATATTCGGAATTCTACAAATGACTAATGGTGAACAAATGCGTAACTATATTTTTGATGAGTAATCAAATATGATTTGAATCAATTTACAATGAAAATTCAAATCCGGGTCGTAATAGGACCAACAAATGGTGTGGATAAAATGGACTGTATGGAATTTGGTTACTCACCGGTTTTTGCACTGGCAAATTCTCCAGAATCTTCTGGTTCTACACTCCAAGGAAACGAAAATTTGGTTTGGGAAAGGAAAATAGGAGTGAAGAGTGTAATTACACACAGCACTGATTCTAAGAATCTAATAATTATTATATTCCAATAACGCAAAATGTTCACTCTTATTAGTCTGCTTCGTGCTCGCAAAAATCTCAAATTATTTCATATCTCCGCGGTCCCTTTCCTTTTCCACATACCTTTTTTACCCCTCAACCACGCAAAAACAATTTTCAAAAATGAATACAAGCGTAGGACCTGAGAGATAGGCAACACAAATGACATCAATAGTAAAGTCAATCTTATCTCCAAGAAACCCGAAAACCGAACAATGAAAATACATTTCAAATCGGCCGAAACACACAGACACGGTAGTATTCGATTGAATTTGTGCATTTCTGATCCAGCATTTAGATATGCAGAATTTTGATATTCAGTCACTATCATATTAGAATATTTGACTGCATTGTTGGTTGAATTTTATTTCATGGCAGTAATTGAAAATAAAATAATGATACCTAACTAGGCCCTATCAGTCACGTATGATACAAGAATAATGCCACCTAGATGTTAATTTCATGGCAGAAAGCTGTTAGTCGTCAAAATTATCACTGCTGAATTGTCGTATTTCTGTGCTTTGGTTGTCTAAGACTTCAACTTTTTGGTCAGTTTTTTGCATTGAAGGAAATATTGTAATCATTACATGAATCCGGAGCTCGACCGCTACTAGCAGTACGTATATTCAGTGTTGCACAATTGTGAAGTTTGCTACACTGGTATTTCACTACACTGCTACAACACATTAATCTAATTCATGCTATACAACTGCCTGATTCTGTACAATTGACCCTATGCATCTATTTTTGGTTGCGCACTTATTTAGGAATTGATAATTGACTTCAATTGTTCGGAAATCAGAGTTGGATAATAACTGTTCGAAAACAGGTTGTTTTTCTTGCATGGTACTAATGTGAACTCTTTGTCAACAATCACAGGTAGTCTTCAGCTTCCATCTATAATCATTCACACAATTTTTACGAATCCAGTTGACCCTTCGGTGGTGTTGGTAGATGTCACCTTAAATGATTTCATTACTTGATTATGAACCTTACAAAATTTTCTCTGTGTATATATTTTTTCAGTAATTCATATTGCTACCATTTTTTTTATTAGGTAGATATAACTTAGATTTATATCTATCTAAAATAATGAATTCTCATAATTTTTTCAATCTACGTCATTTTCAATTCCACAATTGATTTGTTTCATTTAATATTCTGTAAAGTATCGAATTCCCATTCAGGCTCACTATTTGATTTTTGTTAGATCTGCCTTTTTTCATTTCACCCCACCACACTTATTTGAACTCATTTGCTTGATACTCTGAATTTCTTAACAACTTAGCCAATGTTATATTGTCAGTTTTTTACACTTCCTAAAACAGAACACCCTTAATGATTATTTTAATGTGTACCCAACTGTTTACGTTCATTCACTTTTGACAATACTCCGAATTCATTTAATTTGATAATATAAATAAACGAATTTCTCCCACGTAACTTTCTAACTCGAGGTTATTTTGGACTTGAAGGTACTAAGAATGTTTGATGTAAACAATAACTAGAAATAACCTTCTGCGACTTATCTGAAATTTTACAGTGTGTTTACCATGTCTATACTGTGAATATTGAAGTTATAAGACTTCTTGGTACCGTACATACGATAAGTGTACAGAGTTTAATTGTTCTTGATTATTTTTTACTCTACAGGGTAGATGCCATCTGCTCTCAAAGATGGAAATGTGTTGTTCAAAATAATCCCAAAAATTGATTGTTAACTTCGTCTCAGAAATTTTTATTTTTGGACGGTTTCGGACTAATAACTCGAAATCTTCGCATTCCACAACAAAATCCTGTTGTTGAAAAATTTGGATTATGAGTAAAGAGATGGTGTTGTTAATTAATGCTCTAGTTGAAAACAAAATAAATTGATGCTCGTTGAAGAGGACTTTTTGCAACAAATTATTTCGATGTATAAATTTGCTTATCCTTATTTTTTTTTATTCTGATTTGTATTTTATAGTTTTTCCTTTGTGGTGAATATATAGTTTTCTTTCTTAATAACCCACTATAAGCAGTAATGCATCTCGGGATCAATAAATTAATGACAAAAAAGGCGATGCGATGGGTTTGATTTTGAAAACTTGTTGAGCAATTTTTTGTGCTGCTTGGAGATTCCTTCGAAGAGTACTGTTACTAGTCGATTGCAGTATAACTGAGCCACTGACGATGCAAAATTATTAAAACAGGAGAGAAATGAAACCCAGCCATTCTCATCAGGTATTGACAATTAACCCTTTGCAAATGAATTCAGCTCAATATTACCCATTCAATCCAAAAATTTGGCTGGGTTAAGGTACGTATTTTTTGAAAAGATCATAAAAATACATGAATAATTATATCTAGCAAAATTGTAGATGTATTTCAAAGAGATAATTTTCTGTTTACGTATTTTAACGAAAATTCCTGGCGCCGGCCCTGCCGCCTATGGATGCAAATTGGTGCGACAGTTCGAGGAAAGATTGTACCTGCGTGATCGCGGCTCACCCAGAATATTCGATTGTCGGGATTTGTCTGGATGATTCTCCTCTGTATGAGCGCCTATATAAATGAGGAGTCGCTCACTGCGACGGCAGAATTTTTGAGAGTTTGTATTAGAGAGAGTTTATTAGAGTGCTTAGTATTGAGCGTTGAAAAGTTAGCGGAGCAGTTTAAGTGATTGTATTTTATTGTGTTGTGATAGAAAGTTATAATAAAAGTAGGTTAGTGTTGTTTGAAGTTTTAATCAACGAACGAAAGTGGATATAGTGCGAGAGGAGATGAGAAATTAAGTGAGAGGTCTAAAAAACACATCAACAATTTCCGTAAAACCACCGACTTTTGTCGGACAGTCGTCTTGGGCTATGTATCGTAGACAGTTTGAGGCTGCGGCAGAGACTAATGGATGGGACGAAGAAGAAAAAGCTACGGCACTCATAGTAGCTTTGAGAGGGCCAGCTTTGCGTATATTGCAAACAATACCCGTAGAACAGCAGAAGCAATATGATGACCTGATTTCTGCATTAGAGTTGAGGTATGGCGATCAACACCGAGAACAGCTGTAGTGGGCACAAATGAAGACTCGCACACAAAAATCAGGTGAGAGTTTGCAGGAATTTGAGGCAGATGTTAGACATCTAATCCAACTGGCGTATCCAGAAGCGCCCGGAGACTTCAAGGAGCAGTTGGCTATGCAGATATTCATTGACGGACTTAGAGACCCAGGAATCCAAAGAACTCTGCGACTTGCAAGTTTCAAAAGGAGTAGCGATGCCTTGGTACGTTCGCTAGAAGTGGAGGCGGCCTTCAACACCTCAAGGCCGAAAGTGCGAGCGGTAACAATTGACGATCCCGAACATAGATCTGGGGCAACGAGTGGTTCATTTGAGAAATTTCTGGAGGAGATCAAATCGTTGAGAAGTGAAATGAGCACCCAGAAGAAGAGAACGTGCTACCGATGTGGAAAACCAGGACATCTTATCAAAGACTGTAGGGTGAGAATGCCACCGATCTAGCTCACCTACAAGGGTGCCATCTCGTACGCAATCACCTGTGAGGGCAAGGTCATCGAGCGAGTCCTCAAATTGGCGGCAGGAAAACGAGAATTAGCCAGCATATCGGGGCGCATGCTGTCTAGCAATAACAGCCCCCAGGGTCATCCATGTTAACAGGCTGAAAAGAACATCTGAGAGCCTTACCATTGAAAATTGAATAAAATCGACGTTATATGCACCATAGACACCGGTGCTGCAGTTTCCTTGGTACGCAGCGACATTTTTTGGCCTGGAAGCGTGAAGCCTATTTCTCTCAACGTCGTGCTTCGGACAGTCACTGGTGAAAACTCACCTATTCGAGGAGAGGCTGAAATTACTCACCATCATAGATACCTACAGTTTACGTCGCTGATATAGAAGATGAACTTATACTCGGAATGGACTTGATCAGTGACTGTGGATTTTCATTCGACAATGAGAAGATTATGAGATTCGGAGGAGAACAATTTGTCCTTACAACTCCAGCAGAAAGGGCAATGCCTGTGAAACCGCGACTACCGGAAACTGCGAGAATCCCTGCACTATCGAAGGAAGTAGCTCGTGTCACAGTGAATAAGGACCTTGAATGCAGCGCCCGTCCATCGGATGATTCCACCAACAAATCGGTTTTCGGACAAGCCCGGGTGAAGACAGAACAAGCCATTCCTGTGAGAGCCGCCAGGTGTCGTATTAGAAGTAAACTTGACATCTCCGGGTTGAAAACAACTGAAGGGGCTGACTTGGTCAAACAAGAAGTCAACACTGGCCAAGTTCACTCGATTCAACAACCATCAAGAAGAGTTCCATTCGCTAAACAACAAGAGATGCTAGAGTGTATTGACAGGAGGAAGGCGCGGAACTATCGGAAGGCAAATACTGGCGGATTTCAAGAAGGAGATCGAGTATGGCTGTACAGGATGAATGGTGTGGTGTACAGGACTCAGCCTAGAAGAAAAATGAAAATCGTACACCTAATGAAACTAAAATGTTACAATGGGAATAAAGAGATGTTGTTCGATCGGGACGATCAAAATTGAGAGGGGGATAATGCTACGAATCTCCTAGCGCTCCCCTAGCGCCGGCCCTGACGAGATCGTAAACGCAGAGAGGGATCGCGTCGTAGCTAACATCATTTTCCAGGAACCCGTAAATTCGCGTGTGGAGAATTCGCGAATATTCTTCATAGGCGTACACAGGTATATATATGGGAAAGACTTCGTCGCGAGCAGAGTTAGTTAAGTGGCAATTTTTATTCAGAGCTAAGTGGAGAGAGCTTTCATTTGTTATTGCTAAGTGCGAAGGTGAAGAAGTTTTAGTACAGAGAGTTTAAGTACTGAGCATTGGAAAGTTATCGGAGCGATTATAGTGATTGTGTTGTATTTTATTGTGATGGAGAGTTATAATGAAAGTAGTTCAGTGTGGTTTGGAGTTTCAATCATCGAACCCAAGGATATATCGTAACAGTACAATCATCTAAGAGAACAGTGTAGATCCTGCAAAATTTGGCTGTAGCTAAAAAACAGGCATTGGTCGTAGGTGGAAGAAAATTACAATGTCACCTAGAAAAGGATACATGTTTGCTGTCAGAGCCAAGATCAACCAACTCCAGAGGAGGTTGTTCATGCTCGAAAATCTATTCAGTAAATTATTTCCTTTTTTTGATTCTTCTTTTACACTCTTTGTTATGACATTGCACGTGGAGATGAAACTGTGTTTTCTAACGGTAAAAGAGATGATTGATGCATTCGTTACCGAAAAAATGGTCCCAGTCTATCCAGAAAGATATCTATCTTTGAGGACCATATTTCAAGAAAAAGATTGAGACCCTTCTAGTTGGGTGGGTTTAATACTATAACTTCAGAAGTTGGAAGCGGTTGATCATTACAATAGCTCCAATATCTCAGCACATGCCAAGATGAATAGTTTCAGACAATTAAAATATCTCACCCGTTGCTGGCCCTTTATTATGTTTTTTGGTTATTCTTGCAAGTTCCCAAACTATCTGAGATGTGATTCTCTTATCTTTTGATTCATTGAGTCACGATGAAAATAAAATGAAAGTATGTCGTAATCCAGAGACAGGATCTCAATTGCGTCCTTGAAGGAATCAAATGCTATATGTTGTTAGCACAGCAATTTATCATTTCAGACGGAATTATCAACCACAGAGTTATCATAAGACATCATAAACAAAGGCAGGCGGAAAAAATATTGGAATACGATATCCACTCGGGCTCTTGTGAACTCATTTTGAAGAATTGAAAATAATGCATCTTCATGTAAATTGTTTTTCCTGAAGCTTACAAACTTTAAACATCACAGGGCTTCCGAGAGGGCTTCCATTTCTTGTGAATTGGTATATATAAAAAACTGTATACAGCAAAGATTCAATTCAGTAATGAAATGATATATAACCAACGCTAGCGAAAAGCCCATCACCTATTGCCATCGATTGAGCTTAACTAAGGAATTCCAATGAGTAGAGGATTTCCTATTGATTTCACAACTACTATGTATAATTGAAATGCCCACATTTCCAGTGACGTGTTTGTTGTTCTCACCATTAGCTATATTTCATTCCGACTTGTCAATTTTTTGTGTGTGAGCCTAATAATGTCATGGTTCAATTCAATAATTTCCTTACAACCTAGTTTTTTCTTCAGGAATGAGATTTTGAATGTAGATGAATATCAATATTTTTCATCACGATTGAAACATTTTACACCCTCATAAAAACATGATTTCATTTATCCGAATTTTTTATTCAAAAGAAGACATTCGAATGTATGACGATCTGCCCCATGTCATAGATTTATACCCCTTATTGAGCAGGTCATTTTGCTGTGAAAATGCTTTCACAATCACCACCACCACATTGATTGATACTTTTTGTGATTATTCTATTATTTTAATTGAGACATCTACAATTTCGAATTGTTATTTCGTGAATGACATTTACAGTGCGAACGTAAGTAGCAAGTTTCTAAAGAAATGCATAAAAAAAATTGGATAAACCCTTTTCATTTTTCAAGAGAGAGACAGCTTTCGAAGTTTGCATTACCAAAATATTCATTTATAGATTTTTGAGAATATTGCCAAATTTCTGTTAAATGAGCAAAATAAATACCCAAGTAGCAAATACCGATGTAAATACACTGCCATCTCTGACAATAGTGCGTCATACCTGCAATATACCAGACTTTGCTTATTATGTAGATATGCCAGTACTCGTTTCTCTCATAGGAAGAGTCAAGAAGTTTTTGCCACATTTTATTCACAAACTAGAGCATAAGGAATATAAAGAATAGAATGGTAATGAAATTCTGATGAAGGTTTTTATGATTTCCTTCCTATCCCTGTCTCTGATATTTGAAAAAAATGCACCACTTCGTTCCAGTTTACATTTGCGATTCAGTCCGGCCCTCGACATCAGCCGCTTTCCACTTAGCAAATGCGACTAGAAAGCACGTGTTCGGCGAATAACGGGACAGCACGTATTCTGCATGTTTGTATACGAGTGCGAAGCAAACCCGAACAAAAATCAACTGGTACGATGAGTCACTGGTGCTTGCCGTGGGGTGTGATGCACGGCCATGGTGAATTATGCGTCAACAAAAGATGAGAAAAAAGCGATTCGTGCATGTTACATTACTTGATCACAAAATGAGAATTAGATGTAAGCTTTGTAACTTAGATATGTTGTTCTGAAAAAATGATCATGGAAATTAGGCAAAGTTGGTCACTCGATTGTGCAGATGTTTATTAAATAGTGCGTGGAAGTCAGCAGAATGTGATACAATATATTGCCGTCAGTTTGACATGTTGTGTTTATATCAAATTATTATGATGGTTCATATCGACAGCTTTCCCGGTTCATATTGAAAACTGCCCACTCGGGAAGTTTCAGCAATGCTGCTACCCTGGATATTTCAGGCGAATGATAATCACTTTATAAAACTGCGGTATACTCTCGACTATTTTACTTCGAAAACTTGAGTGGATAAATTTTTCGAAATTACGCTACATATAGTTCCATCATTTATTCTCTTTTCATGTCTTTCATAACCAAATCGTGTTCGTTCTAACTGTTGATTAAAACCCGTTGGAAACCTCATCAAGTCGAAAAAAACTAAATGAAGACTGAAGAAAATAATGATAATAATATGAATAATTTTGAGTAGAGCTGGGGGAGATTGTGCTATCGATATCGAGATGCTATTGAGGTGACTTATTCAGAAGAAGTTCTATCAAAAGCGTAGCATTCATTGTATTACAGTTTTACAATATAAAAATCAAATGAATGGGGATTTTTCTCAATCTATGATTGAGTTACTGATAGTTGAGTTTTCAACAAAGAGTTCAATCTGAGTTGAAGTACTTCGGAAGTACATGTGAGATTTGACTGGTGATCGAAAAACCGGCTCTCTGGATACGGTCTGTACCTAATCAAAAAACTTCTGTTATGGGTTTCAACACTTACCTCTCCTCTCACGTTCCTGAAAACTTTCTGATATTTGAAACACATCTTCCCAATTCAAGCAACCAATTCCTATTTGGTCAGGTACCCGCTGTCGAAACATTGATATTAGTCCGCCAATTAAATCCTTATATAATAATGTTTATCTGATGGCATGTCATAATGACAACGTTATGTCACTCAATTTTGATGACATAAGGAAGCTCATTATGGTACTAAGTACCATAATGAAATTCTATAAGGAAAACATGTAATGGTTTGATCAAAAAAGTTTATTCAAATGTATTGATATAAATGCCATCAGATGAAATTTTGTATGTAATACGAATCATAAACAATCATTATGGCACACGCCGTGTTATCGGACTCGGCTACGCCTCGCCCGATAACATTCACGACTTGTACCATAATGATCGTCTTTATGATCCTTATTACATAAATAACTATTATTGGTCACATATTGAATTGCGCTTTGAACATATTGACGATTCCTACTATGTACTTGCATTCATCTTGGTAGTTTAAACACCATATTTTTCTGTGGAGGTATGATCGCACATTGTAGTTGATCACTCGGTTGATTAATCGAGTCTTTCCCATCAAAAATGACAATTTCATTTTATTCGGGGTTCTCTTTTACGTGGTTGGCAGTGGTTCACTTTTCTTTCAGTATAGGTTTTGTTAATTTTGTATTAGCATAATTCCTATGTACAGAAGCAAGAGCTTCGTATGGCATTCATAAAAAGATAATAGTGGAGTTGCATTACAAGTCCGAGGTGAGACTTTCGTAACGCTCTCATTTACACTTCGAAGTGTTGCCTGAGACGTTCCCCAAAACCTTGATTGTTTTGTATTGTTCCACTACAATATTATCAATTTTATATTGATAGGTGAGTTTGGAACATCGCCCTGCTCGTGCGAATTAACTCATGCATAACAATTATCCGAACGAATGGGACATACTTTACAAGATGATCACACTCCAGCCTAACTACATGCAATAACTCCTACTCACCAATAACTTGCCCGTATCATCTTTCCATTTACACGAACACAAAGATGACACTTTTTCTCACCAACTCACGTACAACACACTTCGGTTAATATAACAAAAAATATTCTCAACTCGACTTCGTTATTGGACGTCGATTCTTTTGAACTTCGTCATTATTATGAGTCGGTATCATTAAAAAAAGAAATTGAAGGAACGTGCGCAGAGAGAGGTGTTATTTCTTGGGCATTGTTTTTCTGTAACAATTATTGTTAATTGTATAATTGTAGCCCCTGGTTGGAATGGGATGTGTGGGTGAGTCAAGGAATCCAGTTTCTTTTGGTATTGAAAGACCTTCGATCGATGAAATATTATTTTGAAAGGATCGTTATGCAATCCAATGAGCTAATCGACGGTGTAATGATTCCAATGAGCATGAGGAAATGAAAGGGTGTGATACACTGGCAATATTCCGCATCTGGTTTAACAAAAAAGCACTTGAGAGAAGAATACATATTAAATGATGCTAACATCCAACTGCCAGATGAATCAACTCCAAACCATCAGCCAGTGGCTGGCGCATTATTATTGAAAATTTCTCATTATTTGGGTTATATTTCCCCTCTATGTCTATGTCTATGACTATGTCGACACCAGAAAAAAATGTTTACGTGAACGGTCTAGTTTGTGATAATTATTCGATCCCTTGAAATTGAATCATTCTCGAAGCCGCGTCCAGACGCCTATTGAGAATCTTCCAGACAGGTCTCGATGATGGGTATCGAATTCTCTACGCGAGTCGAGATCCCGCTGGTGAACAATCTTTTTTCGACCCCTCATATTATTTCCATTTAACGACCGACAGGACCGGCGCTAGGAGATTTGACAATACAATACAAACTGGATAACGCATGCACAGTTCGAATATTCGTAAGTCGTAACTTGTAAGATTTGAAACTTGGTCAACTTTCCTTACATGATAGCTGCATGAACGATCTCATCGAAAGTCTTTGACTGAACTTCTTTCGACTTATTTCTCACGACTTTCGAATTCCGAGTTACGTTTGCTGCATGATTCGACCATAAGTGTCACACAAGAGTTTGCAATACAATTACCTTGTAAATAACCTCCTGAAAGACACCCAATGGTTGTCAGTTCCAGATTCCAGTTGTTTTGTACCCATCGTCATGAAAGCGAGGCCTTTACAATTAAATCGTTGCAACGTATACCCCAATATATGCATATATTTCCACGAGTTCAGGAACAATTTCCATTTTTTCTTCGAAGGGTTTCCGGCAATGATATCCGAATCCATTTTAATCGAGAGCCCTTCGCATTATTTTGCACAAAGTGAATATTCCGTTCATAGACATAAATCATGGAACTACGGGACGATAGAAATAAGTAAAAATAGGTACAAGTGAATCAGAGTTGCCAACCCAAGATTGTTGACTGAGAATGATTTGCTCACAGAATTCCAAATTCATGCGCATCAGTCTAAATTTAGTAGTTTGACGTTTATTCATTTTAGATATTTGAATTGCTGAGTTGATGGAATGTCATTCGTTTCATGGATGATTCATTAAATTGTTAAATTGATGGAAGTTTATTGTGTCTTTTCTCACTTCTTTGGTTGTTTATTGCTGAAATATTTAACATTTTCCACGAGAAACAGTTAGTTCCTAGGAAATGCCTCCTGGGTCGCAAAGAAATTCTCCACTAATGGTAGAGATAGAGTATGAACTTTGCATAAGAGTCTGTAAATGAAATAAACAATAGTAATGATAATGATATTCACAAATACAATGAACAAGGAACTCTGAGATTTTTATAAGTATATCGAATTATGGCGATCACTATTCTAAGAAAATAAAACAAACTAAATAATAATAAAAAGAATTAATGAAATATTACATCACATATCGCATAATAAATGGAGAAAAACATGTTTGGTATTTCTAGGAAACCAGAAAACTAGGTTGAATAACAAATGAAAAAAAAATTAAAAATAACTGAAGAAATATGGGTACCTACCAAGAAAAACACAAAAAGGAGTAGACAAGGAAAACCAGGTCAAGTCAAAAAAAGAGATCTAGAGAAAGAAGATAATTTGGAAGAAAATATACTTAAAAAAACAATACGAGAAGAATTGAAGATTCACGAAGGCAAAATGAATCAAGAAATAAAGGAAATTATGAAACAGATAAATGGCACAGTGGAAAATTTTGTCTTCGAAATGGCTAAGAATACAAAAAAAAACAGATGAGAAAATAGAGCATGTACGGAAATAATCCAAAACTCAGAAGTGAATGCAATACCAGTGAAGTGTAGTGAGAAAGAAAAACTAGAGAAGAGGATAGCAAAAGGAACTAAAAAACTAAATGATGAATTTTTAATCCAGAACAAAATATAAATGGACAGGTTATATGAATTAATGAGAGAATTATCAAACAGTAGATAAAATAAAACAAACAAATAGTGAGGAAGTCAAACCCTGTTAGCTAACGGGAATGAAAATAAATTAATCATTACTGGTAATATAAAAAATAGCACCCAGTGCCTTCTATTAAATATTCCAAAAATAAATACGCTGATTATGCAACTTTTACAAATTTCAAAGCGGTTATTTGAGGTCAACTTCAGGAAGAGGCTGTATTATGGTTTAACAATTAAGGAACCGAACCTTCCACATTTTCAGAATTTTCAGATAAATTCTTAACATATTTCTGGGGTCCATCCCAACAGAAAATGAAAAAGATGAACTATTAGGAGGGAAATATAACACAATTCGAAGAACTTCTTTTCATGAATATGCTATGCAGTTATATTGCACATCACAATATTAAGATTGTAAATTCGGAGAGTAAGTTGTTTATTTGATTATTCAACATTTCGACAATTCAGAAGAAATAATGGTGCTTTACAATTATAGAGTTATGGATAGTCTGTGTCAATTTTTAATAATTCAGGAGAGAAGGAGTAATAGTTATAACACTAACAGATAGAGTTAATGATAATGTAGGTAATTTCCGACGTGAAAATGAGAATTATAGATATGGGAATAATAATACTAAGTTTAATAATTCTCATAACAATGGGCAGTATAACAATAATGACAGGTATAATAGATATAAAATAATAACTTTAACAATATATATTATGGAAATAATAATAGACAAAGACTACGAAGTGAATAACGACATTATGAAAGAAACGACAATAATCACAGACAGGTACAAAGCGGAAGTGTAGGTGACAGAAACAGTAGACAAGTGAATCTAATATAAAAGATAAAAAGACGAACCAGACATAGCAGCACCATCACAAGATAAACAGTTCAACGAAAACAAAATTTTCACTAAATGACCTACCAATATAAGAAAAAATAATAAGCATTACTGCACAGGAATATATCACAATCCTAGAAAATTTATTGTCAGTTTTTTTTCAATTAGAAATAAATAAAGGTTCAATAATTATTTCAGTTATATTTTACATTAGAAAACTTATTATATCAAAAAGAAACAGGTTCAGAGATATAATAATAAAAATATTGCTTTTGAATAGGTCACACTTACAAAATGATAATGAACACATCCTAGGGTAACGCCTATTCAACGGCAGAGTTCAAAATGCTCGTTCTAGAAATGAGATTTTGCTTTTCGACTCAACCAAAACCAAGATACCACTAATAAACTACGAAATTATGAGAGAAATGAAGTTGGAAAAATTGCTGTGGAATATCGAACTGAATTTTCAATTCATTGACATGAATCATAGAACCATGGGGCGATTAGAAAAGATACAAGTGAAACAGATATATGCCAACCCAAGATTGACTAAGAATAATTTGCTCACAGAATTCCAAATCCATCTCAATTTATTAGTTTGACGTTTATTCACTTTAGAAATTTGAAAAGCTGAATTGATGGAATGGATGAGTCATTTATTCATGAAATTGTTAAATGTTCCAGAACATTCTAGTTTGGACCTTTATATCTCTGAATTCTCTAGAGTTCCTCATTATGAAACTCAACAACAAGCAAATAGCTTGGTCTATATGTGAAACAAAAGTGAATTTGTGATCAAAATAAATTTCATTACATAAATTCGACTGATGGTATTGTTATCGATGACATAAGTGCATATATATATATATATATATATATATATATATATATATATATATATAGAAATACGGAATGTTGTTGGGGATGCAGTCAAATTACTGGGCTGTTGTTTAAAGAATACTCTTTGTTATCTGGCCAGATAACAAAGAGTATTCTTTAAACAACAGCCCAGTAATTTGACTGCATCCCCAACAACATTCCGTATTTCTCCTTAACTAGTCAGTCAAGACTACCCTTCGCTATATATATATATATATATATATATATATATATATATATATATATATATATATATATATATATATATATATATATATATATATATATATTCGGTTGCGTGCCGCGGCTTACCTGTGGGAACAGATAATCCGTTCGTTTTGTCGACGCGAGACTGATCATTTCTTTAACCTATTATTGTCGACCCATACGTTTATGAGTGAATTTAGAGTTCCTATCCTTTATTGTTTGAAGTAGTGTTTTCAAAAGATAGCTGAAATGTCCCGAAGTGGTTGTAGGAAAAAAGACCTAATTCGGCAATATTTCATTGAAAAATCGAATAAATATATACAATTATTAATTATTAACAGGTGAAGTTTCTAACTTTTGTTTGTATGTTTGTTTGGACTAGACAGGATAGGACTAGATTCAGATGTTAGTACCGTTTATCAGTATTATTTGATTTATCATATTGTGGAGGACCATAAGTGATGCCATTTAAAAAATTTGCTGAAGACCATTCAGCAATTCTGAAGCCTATTTTCATTGCAACAATGTTATCTGCTACAGCTTGTTCAGCATCCGTCGAGAGAGTGTTTTCGACAGTTTAGTTTGGTGCATTCCAAACTTCTAAATCGCTTGGTAACCGAAAAAGCAGCTAATTTAATATTCCTGTATAAATATCACAATTGACCTCCTATCACATATTTTCTGTTTGTTTCTTGTAAGTTAGCCTGAGTAATGTTTTTGTTGTATTTTTCATCATATTATAATACCATTTATGAATTCGTTAATAACTTTTATTATACACTACCTATATTATAAACTATAAACTGTTTTTGTGTTGTGAACTGTTTGTGTTTCCTCAAGTTTAATTTATGAATAACAACGTAAGACTGATGAGGATGAGTTGTTTTTACACTCACATTATGTATGTTAGCTCTATTTTGAATACACTTATCTTTTTTGTATCACCTGTTGATTTTTTTCAGATACTAGCTTCGGGGACTTGTTCTTACAACGATTCATGATTTGATTTAAATCATGCTCGAAACTGAAAAAATCAAATGATTTGAATCATGATATAAATCATTTGCTTCAAATCATTGCAACACTGGCACATTCTCATTCAGGATTGGTAGCCAGGTGCGGTTCGAGACGAGACTATCCCGAAAACTCTACGAAGAAACCACAAAATAATTACTCTCAAACGTACATGAAAGAATCATAATATTAGGCCGTCCATTTTGGACATACATTGTTCATGAGGCATTTTATTTTGGCTGTGTGTTGCTTCATTCTTCAATGTTTTCACAGTTCGAGGTATTCAAACAAGCGACATGGGAATAAAAATATTCAATAATATTGATCCATTGTGTGTCCCATAATTAGGTAATGTTGATAGGATTCTTCTGCAAAATATGAATTAATGCTATCTTTATTGACTCGTGGTGTATTGAACAATGATCTGCAAAATCCGCTTCTTTTATGCTTCAACCTACGAGGTTGAGTGGTAATTGGAGCTATCGATGAAAAGATAATAAGAGGTTACCATTCTGGGGAAGAAACCATTCTCGAAATTATTTTAACAATAAAGAAATGAACAAGAAGCTTAGTTTGTACTGTCGAATGTCATTATTATGTGGTAGATTGATTCTTTCTCCTTAGTTTTTTGGTTCTCAACCTACCTTAATCTTTGAAGTTTCGGAAACCGAATCCGTTTCCGTTTTCGAAAATCTTTCACTAATATTTATTTTTCAGATCCGTTCTCCTTTAAATGTCAAAAATTTGAGATTTGTCATATAAAATAACGGAAACGGATTTGGTTTCCGAAACTTCAATGATTGTGGTAGGTTGAGAACCCAAAAAAACTAGTAACAAAGTTTTGTATATAATCAAATTCATAATGCTTCATTTTTACTTCCCATTGTCTCCAATTAGAAAAAAATTACATCCTCATTTTTTTTTCAGGTATGTTATCGACAATATTTATCGTCATCGCCTAGAAAAGAAAGTTACATATGCTATCGTGAGTATGAAATATTGAAATGAATGCCTGGAATCAACACAATTTCTGTAATCGGCTAGTAGAAGTAGATTAGTACTTGAGATGACACATGCACGTTCTCACTCATTGCAGGATTAAATATCAACAAAGTGGAATGCACCCCCAATTTTCGCAACTAGATTTCTCGGAGGTTTTTTCGTTAATATTCCTACTGCTAGAATAACGAATAGTAGATTATTCCAGGTGTCGATAATGATAGCTAATATTCTCGAGGAATTTTCACGAACTGAGCCGCTTCAGCGTAGAGGCAGTATTATTCCGAGAGAATAATAGTCATTATTGCGAGTAGTATACTCTAGTTCATTTGCGACTAATTTATTTATCATAAATGAATGAATCTTCGGTTTCATGTATCTCAGTACGAATACACAAACACTATCTACGCGTTTGACACTGACACTTTGGAGTTAGGCTATATCGTTTCCATGGTAACATTCAATTCGAGAAATTTTGAGATAGGACTACAAGAAGGAATAAAGACTATCACTATCAATCCCTCGCCATTATTCCCTAATGGCATTATACTGCAGAAACCATAAGTATAATACTTACATTATGCATTAGTCGTACATAAAAGAGATATGTAGGTAATGTATTTACTCGTTTTCTGGCATTTAAATCACTTCTGAATCCTTGTTCTGCGTCTTCATGATTTAGAAAAGAAACATTCTTCATGATTTATCAGAGAGACAATATCAGAATCGAATTCAATCTAAACTTATTTCGGATGTTGAGTGGGAGATTATTGTATAGATTAACATCCAATGTATTTTTCTGTGAAGTTGCAAGACTAAATTTGGGAGCCGTCAACGTGTTATTATTTATAAATTTCTTTATGTTTGATATAAGAGTCCAGATTGTTTTGTTTTTCTATCAGAGAATAATATATAGAAAGGGTTGGTGAGGTCATTACACCAAGCTTAATTGAACTACTTCTGCATGAATCTCTGGGACATGCACCTACAATAGTTCTGACAGCACTTTTTTGTACCATAAAGATTATTTTTGCACGCGGCGAACCACCCCAAAAAGTAAAGTACCAAGTGCGAATGAAAAACGGAATAATAGTGTACTCGCATCCTATTTGAAAAGTACACAACAGATTGGCAACGAGGATGGGCGATTGACCTACATTTTGTTCAATGTTCATACACAACGAGCTATCAAGCAAATAGTTGGCTTGAAAATTTTTTTTGAGAAAGATGCTCACCCCTCAAGCGCCTGTACAACTACAACACAGTGTGCAAACAGTATTCAGTATAGAAACTCACGATATCACAAAAAAACCGACAGATGGCTGATGCGGTTGAAAAGTGCATTAAATTTTTTTTCAATTCGTAATGATAAAAAAGGGGCTCACCATTACACGGTACCAGATGCTTACGTCATATTATGCAAGAGTTATCCCCCGAGCTTCCTTCAAGTAAATCGGATCAGTGGATGGAATGAAAAAACACTATATTCCTGTGTTGGTGCCACTTCGATTTGAATAATAATATGTTACTTTTAATGACAGGTGGCAACATTGTAAAGGTGGATTCGAACGAATTTACTGTTTTCTTTTTTTTGGTTTTTTTTTTTTGAAGCAAGCGAAGAAGTTTGCTAGTAGAACCGTTGTTCAACACATTAAGATATTAGTTGATACTGCATACTGCTCTCTTTGTACGTCAACCGGGTGTAGTTATCACATCCACGTGCATTATAGTTGTAGATACGTTAATAAATCGCTAGTTTATATTTCCTCAAAAAATCCTTTCTCTTCCTTTCCTTCATTTAACCTCAGTTTTCCATATAAACTGAAGTGAAGTACATACCGCAGACTGCAAAGGAAGAAACCGGCGGATTTCGGTGAGTCCTTATTTTTAAAATTCAGATCTACATTACATCCTGTAATTTTTAATTTTCCGTATAGAATAGCACAGGGGGAGAGATTGTCCAAGAATACCTGGAACTTTGGTGATTATTTGAAGAAGGCTCTTCGAAACCAATTTCCTTTCCATTAAGAGCCCGAAATATTCAAAGTAGTCTACTAGAACAAAATGTTTTAATTATGGATAGAGCAGTCAGCATGGAAACTCCAGCTCGGTATTCAACACAGCTAAATGTAGCTAATGTAGTTGGGATAAGCAGTGTGCAGCAGAAGACAAAACCTATTAGTTCAAGCAAGGACACGAAGTATTCGAATACACATAAAAATTATCAAAAAATTAATAGTTATGCTCAACTACAAAAAATCTGAAATATACCATGTAATAGAAAGGGGCATTGCAGGGTATGCATGACTTCGCAGGCAAGTAAGGGGTCAATAAATAATATTGAAGAAATATCATCTGTATGTTATACTGAGCATACAAACTTCAGGAAATAAATCACAATATCTTTGTTGCTTCATAATATTGTCATTGATTTCGAAATAGATTCGGGTGTGGCTGTCACATTATAAAATAACATAGATTACAGTAGGATATTTCCAAATTTACAGATGAAATTTATTGCTATTCAGTTATATAATCAAAATAAGCAAGCTTTGAGGGCTGCAGGTTTTGTGGAGATGCAAGTTAAAATACCTACAGAGATAATGTTGAAGTATCACATCTATATGTAGTTCATAGTAGCAACAACCTTTACTAGGTCGATGAGGGATTTCAAGTGATAATGGATAATAACGAGTTAATGCAATAGATAATAAATTAGATCAAATCGTGTCTTGAGTACAATAACTGAATTACAGGAATACAAGCAACATTGAATGTTGAACCAAATTCCTAGCCATTCTACATAAAATCTAAAAAAGTTCCCTATGCTTCATTGACAAAAATAGAACAAGGACTCGATTTCTTGAAAAAAGAGGGAGTATTGCAAAAAGTTGATAGTTCTGAATATGCTACTCCTATCGTCCCAGTTCTGAAAGCCAATTGGAGAGTTCGCATTTGTGGTACTTTCAACTATTTATTAAATCCTTAAGTAGTCATTGATGAACATTCTCTGTTAGTTGGGGAACTTTTTGCTTCGATGGCAAGTAGAGATAAGTTCAGTAAGCTTGATTTACAACAAGCATATCTCCATATAGTGGTATGGGGGAAAGATAGAAAACTTTTCACTTTCAAACACCAAGAGGTTTTTATAAGAGCACAAGATGGACGTATGGAGTGGCTGGTGCTCCGGCAATATGGCAACGTACAATGGAGAATATACTTAGGGACATTGCAGGAGATTCACTATTTCTTGATGAACTCAAACTAACTGGTCCAGATGATAAAACTCGTTTGAAAAGATTAGAACAAGTCTTCGATAGACTTTCAAAATATAATATGATGATCAATTATCAATTCCACCAAAGGAATAAAGTACTGATATGGATAAATTTGGGATACATAAAATCAAAGAAAAAAAGAAAACTATTCAAGATGTTTAAGTACCCTGAAAGAAAACTGAGGTTACAGCCTTTGTGAGACTGGTAAATTATTATGCCACGTTGTGGCCGATTTATAATTCATTGAATGATGGAGTACTTTTTATCTGGAGCAAAAAATGTTATAAAGCCGTTTTAGCTGTTGAAAAGAAATTGTCGGATAAGGTGCTGGCTCATTTTGATCCATCATTGCCATAAATTTAAGATACTGACCCTAGCCCGTATGCAGTGGGCGCACCAATTCCGCTCTATCCTGATGGCTCAGAGCGGCCCATATAGTTTGAATCTCAGATTGTATTAACAGTTCAGCAAAAATATGCACAAAAAAAATATGCAAGATGTAAAAGTATCCCGAAAAAAAAACTGAGGTTACAGCGTTTGTGGGACTGGTAAATTATTATGTACGTTTCCTTCAAAATTCAATTTACACGTTGTGGCCGATTTATAATTCATTGAATGATGGAGTACCTTTAATCTGGAGCAAAAAATGTCGTAAAGCCGTTTTACCTGTTAAAGAGAATTTTTTTATCCATCATTGCCATTAATTTAAGATACTGATGCTAGCCCATATGCAGTGGGCGCACCAATTCCGCATTCTAACCTGATGGCTCAGAGCGGCCCATATAGTTTGAATTTCAGATTGTAATTACAGTTTAGCAAAAATATGCACAAATAGAAAGGAAGCTTATGCAATTGTCTTTGCAGTTGAAAAAATTTCGTTACTAACGATTAAGAAGGCTACTTACATTGTATATTCATCAGTTATTTTTACCTTTGAAGAGTTCATCCACTCTGACTACTATTAGTACGCAACATTATGCTATATTTTTACAATCCTTCACGAAAAATGCTGACGCTTTGTCAAGATTACTTCTAAAAATTACATGCGAATTTTCTTGTGACTTATTGGGAATAGATTAAATAGATTACATATCGCTTTGAAGCTGTTGTTGAATGCACTGATATTCCCCATTGTATTTTCTTTAGAAATAACTGCTTAGCATAGATAGCATACATAGGAAATCTACACATAATAGAGGGCTATTTCTAGAAATAGTCTCACAAGGATAATTTTTCTTTTCAGCCAAGACAAGATCTCCTTTCGCTCAAAGAAAATTTTCTCTTGAGCTCTTCAGATATCTTCTTCGATAAATTAGGGAACAGGTTAACTGGAGACTCCGAACGATTCCAAAAAGTTCAACTCGTAACAAGTCTGCCAATATCAATTCAAACTGATGGTAGACTTCGAACAATTCTATAATGTTCAACCCGTGACGAGTCTGCCATCAGTTATGATTCCAGTGAATGCATTCCGTTATTAATCAATTTTCCACTGAAGAAAAATTATCCTGGTGAGTGAGATTTTTTTCTAAAATACGAATTGAGCAAGAAAAAGCGATTTCAGGGGAGTAGCTGTTTTAGATAGCCTTTCTCTTCCTTTTTGTGAATGAATCAAACGTTTTTGAATGATATACATGTACCTATCAACAGAGAGTATTTGTTATTTTTTTATTTCACTTCTTTCATTAAAGTTGTAATTTCTTTTTTCGATTCGGAAAAAAAAGCCAAAAAATATTTTTCATACCCCATTATATCACCAATATAAGTCCGTCGAAGTTGATGTCAATAGGAGAAATTAATTAGAACACGTTTAGATCTGATTAAGCCACAAACTTCTTGAAATCTACTAGCACATTTTCAAATAAAATTAGTCAATTGAAGAAATCTCAAGTGGGAAAGAGAGTCGAATGTAGAAATTGCATACATACCGACAAATGGGTATTCGGTCGAGTTCATGAAAAATAAGGAAAACTGCATTATTTGATCGAGTTTGATAATTCACATATATGGAAGAGGCATGTCGACCAAAGTGAAAGTATTGGAGAAAATACTGCTCTGGTACTTCAGAATCAATTCATAAAATTCACCCCCCAACAGATTTATATGAAACGATTGAAACAGCTAAACCGATTATCAACTTTAGCATTTCCAGTGAGAAAAACCAGCGGAGTGGCACCCGAATCTCAATCAGAATGAGAGAAAAAAGCAGAGGTAAACAATCCTAGGTAGGTATGCCAGATACCAGTACAAATATTGCTCAAAAGCCCCTAAACATACCTGAGACAAATGGTCGTCAATTGAGAACATTTGAACGCACAGTCAAACCACTCAACAGATTGACTTTGTTGTATGAACATCGTTATTGACTGTGCAAATTCAAGGGAGAGAAAATATGTTATGTATTTGTCCGTTTTCCGAGATATTGATTAGTCCCTTCTGAATTCTTGTTCTGTGTGTTCATAATTTAGACAAAAAACATTCTTAATGACTTATCAGAACGACTACTCATCGTCTGAATCGAATTATGGATGTTGTTTTTAATAAAATGAAAATAGTACAATAGTACAAAAAGTACACAAGAGAAATTACAAAACAATACTAATATTTGAGTTTTACCGCAATTGAACTCTAGTGACAGTCGAAACAAAACGAAATTGAAAAACTACAGCTCATGATTAATATATGATGATCAATACTAAGGGTTACACCCTCACCAATCAACTGGGGGGGCTGACACTTCTGATCATTTTTGTTGTGTCGCCATTCATTTAATATCAGTAACCTAGCTATTAGGACGAACACGTATCAGGGAGGGGATCAATTATAATATGGTTATTTTGTTTACTCCATGGTACTAAATGAAGTGCAATGAAAAGAAATCTGTAAAAATCAAGTAATTCCAAATTCGAAAGGCAGAACGATACATACCTGCAAAGGCCACCAATTCGGTCAGCAGGTATGGTTGAATTATCCAACGACACGGAAGATGGAGTCCTGTAAAATGAAAATGAATGTGTTGTTGAATAAATTGCATTGAACTGGCCGATACTTGATGAAAATCCATATTAACAAAAATAAATGACAGTTTCCTGTATGATTTCCACTTACAATGGGTTTACATAACGTGTTTCGGTAGTACAAGATTTATCTTGATTGAAGAAGCAAGCAAGATAAATCTTGCTTGAAGAAGCTATTGTAATAGCGAAACACGTGTCGCGGTTTTGTAAACCCATTCTAAGTGGGAATCATACAAGAAATTGTAATATATTTTTGTTGAATAAATTCACGACAAATCACTTCAGGAAAGTATTGGCTGTAATCAGCTTTTATCCTACTGAAACAACATTGGATGAATGTATTGAATGAAAACTAGGTCACTGCAATAAGAAATTTCAATTTTTGAACTTCACCACCATCTCAATAAGAAACAGCTTATTCCAAACATGTATGTACTACTTCATCCCTCATTATTTCTCAATCGACCAGGAATAGGCTTGGCAGAAAACTGAAAAAGTAGGAAACATCCTATTATATACACTAAACTGCAGAGGTCTCACATATATAAATTAGAAGGCTACGAGATATATAAATGGACATCAATATTCACGCGAAAAATTATTTAATGAATGTGTACACCTTGTACAATATTGAAATCGGGTTGATGAATCAAAAGTTGCACTGAGTGAACTATCACGAGAAAACTCAACAATATATCGAATATCGATATCCAAATTCACTGAATTAGTATAAGTACGATATTTTTGTTCGTGGTGGTGGTAGTTCGAGAATCGTGTGAAATTAACAGATGGTATCATCGCATATTCGTGATTAGCATTTCTCTACTTGGTTCTCTCAACAAAATTTACAATCCAACCGTTTCATCAACCATCTAATGGCTTCATTATTCAAACAATCTTGCAGTATAGTGCTCCTAATTGCATGAAGATATACCACGTACGTACACACCGTACTGTGTTCGCTTTCCAGACATCATTATCGAGTTATAAAGGAGAGTTAGACAAAAAATTCCGCTAGTAACAAACTATCCGAATGAAGTGTTAATTGCCAACTATGGGATAATCATCTAGAAAGTTGGAATAATATATGGAGCAACTGTTAGGTTCATTTGTACGGGATGATTCATGTTTGAATTGTGGAGGATTTTCTGAAAATTCCATGATATACTCCATATATTATATTACCACCCCCATATTTTCACTTCCAGGGGTATATGAACATTCAACTGAATTTCTGCTTTAAGAAAATAGAAGATCTGAAGAACTTTTGTCAACATCCGTTGTATGCTACTGGGAAGTGTCAAGTTATCGAAAATGGGTTCTACTATGAATTTTGTTGAACTCATTGGCATTTGTGGACAAACAGTTTTTTCAATGCCAGATGGAGGTGACAGTTTTTCTCAATAAGTCATGAGGGAGGGGGAAAACTGCTATTGCAAAAGAACTCTATTCTTGAGAGATTTTTCAAATGATGAAATTTCATTGGTTTGACTACAAAAATCGACATTGAAGTTTGAGCATTGATTATTTGAGCACTGCGGTTTCCAAAACAACCTATAGGCAAGTTGAATATACCACACAGGAGCCCGATTCTTGAGACCGTACGTTCGACGAACGTATCGTTCAGAATAACGTAGATCGATATGAAATGTGTGTGCTGAATTGCAATAGAATATAGTGTATACGTTCATCTTTCAAGAATCGAGCCCCAGAGTCGAAGTCGTCAGGGTGAGAGGGGTATTGAAATAATAGAACAGATTTTTCATGACGAAATGGAATAAAAGTAGATGAGCGAGCCATTTTTTTTTGCTTGAAGGCTATCACATATCTGGTGCATCTCCAGGTGGATTGAACACAACCCATAATTCGGATCTTAAATTATTTAAATTGTACTGGTAAATTTACCACAAAGCCGTATGCACAAATGCAACTATAGATGCTTCCCACTGGTTGTAAAAGGATATTACTGTTTGACAATATCTGATTTCGAATCAGCAGAAAATTTCAAACGAATTGAATTTGTCTATGATGAACCAATTATCCTGCACCTGTTAAATGGAGCTCTACTCTTTTGGAATGATTGTATTCTCACAAAATTCATGTCAATTTGATTGCATGTATTTATTTATTTCTTTATGCTTCACTGATGTATATATCCAAATTCATTTTCAAGTTTTCAATGATTATATATTACTTGGCGTTTTTTTTCCACAAATGGCTCCAATACAAATCTTCATTTTGCATATTTTGATGTGGTTCAAGCTATTTCATCTTCATTATATTCTTATAATAACAGTTCATAGGGCACATTGGTATATTTGCACCTATACGTAACTGTAATATTAGGAAAAGCAAAATCGACCAACTATCAACTATTTTTTCAGTTACGTATCTTATTCTATGCGAATTTGGAAATTGAATTTCAGAAAAACGTAAAAAATATTTTGTCCTTCCCCTTGGCGACGATTTGGAAACTACTCTGCTTCCTTTTTCACTTTCAGAGTGAAAACCCAATAAAATGGATTTCAACTCATAAATAAATTGTACCCTGGTTTATTAATATTTTGAAATTTTTGAATACCCTTTATACTACAGATCTCCTTTATTTTGTACATTATAATGTCAGTAGATTGAATTTTTCAATGAATAAAATCTTTTCCTACAAGTCTAACTATTTTTTGTTTGATTCCCTTTTGATTCTTGAACCCTTCAGTTGCAAAAATTAATGTATTGACATTCAGTTCGATAGTAACGACAAACAAGCAGTTATTTTACTTGTAATAAGAATTTTAAAGTCTTGGAAACTTTCACTTCAGGCAACAGAAAAAAAAAATATGTAGTATTGAGTCAAATTCGAATAA
>JAVJAQ010005225.1:0-10829 GCA_032362365.1 Zygogramma bicolorata
TGTGACATTATCTGAAAAATAGTGCGAATATTGATGTGTTTCAACCAAAAAACCACCTCTCTGAAGGATTCTACTGTATAAAAAGCTCGAAAACCCCTTAAACTGGTACTGGCGTTATTGCTTGTGAACCAGAAATCGATATTTTTTTTCAATTAGCCATCAAAATGAAAATTATCATTTGAAGAATGTTGAAGGAATGTACTGAGAGATCTGAAAATGACAAAAATATGTAGCATTACCATAATTGGTGTTCCTTTCATCACGCATGATCCAAAAGTGCAAATGCAATGATATCTCGAATGGTAATAGACTACAGGCCCATCCAAAAAATGGATGGGTCATATGAACCACCAGGTGACGTATATAGGACGATATAAGAGCATAAAATAATAAGATTCAGCACTATGCCGTCACTTGTAAGCTGTCCAACTGAGTGCTGGTGAGAATTCAAAAGTGCAGGTAGAGTGAGTACATTTTGGTCATATATTTCTATACGGCATTTTTACCCTCTATAGATCCATAAAAAATAATAAGAAAGCGCGTAGTGCCGTAAAAAAATGGTGCGCCACAAAGTCGGTAAATTTTTTGGATTTTTTGACAATTTCAAGGGTAATTTGGTCATTTTATTATGTACGGCATCAGTTTCATACTGTTTCAATACAGCTTCTAATCCATTATTCCGCAACGCCGTGCAAAAATCATGCGACAAGAGGAAAAAATCGAGGGTTGCAACCCCCTCTCTTTCCGTGGTCCGGGGGGTGATTTGAAACAACATGAAATTAATTCATTTTGAAAGTATTTTATGCATGGATAGTATTTTTTTACATGCCGTACATTATCGTTGGTCCAAAGGTCCCCCAAAAAGTCAATGACATAACGGAACCGGATGAGGAATCAGACGAAAAAATTGATGACGTCATTGGTAAATAAATGAATCTTTACTTCTTTAATCTGTACGTAAGACTTTGATTTTGACAAAAACTCATTCATGTTTCAGAAAATGATAGAGAAGATAATTCGGACGTCGATGAAGACATTGATTTCGATAACAACTCAGCGGCTGATTGCGATACTGAATAATTTAAATAAAAACCTTATTTTGTATTATTATCTTTAAATATATAGAATTTTTCAAAAAAATTGTTGTTTTTTTTATTCACATCATTACAATGAAACATGGTAGCGTCATTTTCATCAGCCTGAAAGATATGGTCTGCATTGAAATGTACGGCATAATTTTTTCTTAATTTATTCATTTCAATACTATCTGAAACAAGCGAAACATATAGAAAATTTCAATACTTTATTAATCTATGAATATTTAAACTTTTGCAAAAACTAAAAAATTTCATATTTTGTATTTCTCTATAATTTTTTTTAGAACATTTTCTTGTGAACGGCAATACTATATAACGATTGTATTCTACAATATCATGTTGAAAAAGAAGTTGCCGTACAGAGTCAAATGATTTTACAGCTTTATAAATCAAGTATACTATGAGATGAAGATAATTATTAATATACATTCAAATGAACAAAATTTTTTTGACAGCATTATTTTTAATAGTACTTTTGAGTGCTACGTAATGCTTTGGAACCAAAGCCGTACTTTTTCAAATCACCCCCAGGACCACGAAAAGAGAGGGGGTTGCAACCCTCGATTTTTTGCCCTTCTCGCATGATTTTTGCACGGCGTTGCGGAATAATGAATTAGAAGCTGTATTGAAACTGATGCCGTACATAATAAAATGACCAAATTACCTTTGAAATTGTCGAAAAATCCAAAGAATTTACCGACTTTGTGGCGCACCATTTTTTTACGGCACTACGCGCTTTCTTATTATTTTTTATGGATCTATAGAGGGTGAAAATGCCGTACAGAAATATATGACCAAAATGTACTCACTCTACCTGCAGTTTTGAATTCTCACCAGCACTCAGTTGGACAGCTTACAAGTGACGGCATAGTGCTGAATCTTATTATTTTATGCTCTTATATCGTCCTATATACGTCACCCGGTGGTTCATATGACCCATCCATTTTTTAGATGGGCCTGTAGTCTATAAACCCCGAACTGGGTTACGGAAGTGGTGATTAGAGTTAGCACGAATATATTTTAGGAAATGGGTTGGAATAGGCTTATCCGTTGAACATCTGATGCCACCTCATGAACGCCAAAACTCAGAGCATTGAATCAAGCTCTCGAATTGTGAATCTCACCTTGGTGATTCTGAAACGGAAAATTTAACTTCGGTCTTCCGCTTGAGAAAAACGTTTATATTACTTTTGTGACCTATGAATATTCAATACATCATTTCAAAGATATGGGCAATTGGAATCATAAAATCATTTTGGTAATGTGGAAAAACTACAGATAATTCGACAATTTCAGTTGGATAATATTGGAGGTTGAAAGATTATTGCACTCAGGCTTTCTCCATTGAGATAGGGTACTGCAGTAGGAATCTAACACCTCCACCGTTTCGTTAATGTGTATCCTTCTCATAAAGCAATATGTGTTCCAATTCTGTTGAGATTCCCTCTGAAACAAACCAAAAAAAAATGGAAAAAAATTTACGAGAAAATGATAATCTAACCTTTCGCAGTTTACATCAGCATTATCAGCCGATATTTGTTTGCTTCCCGCTTTGTGAGAAATGTTACAATTTATTCCATTATCTTCAATTTCAAATCCCTACGTACTTCATTTCAGAAGAAGGTTCACTGGTTCACAGATAGATCTGAAATATCAATTTCAAGATTACAATTTCAGACGTCTTCCCAAGAAAAATCTTTCCTTCAGTAATACATTAAAAGGTGATCTACCCAATTTTTCTGCAAAGAAATCCAACTTAGGTTCTGAAAGCGATGAAATTGTTTGAATTTACCCACCCTCGAAAAAAATCAGTTTGGAAATCGCGAATGTTTTCAGGAAGTCCGCTCCATTTGACTCAAAGAATATCCACATACAATTATAAATATAGATGAGGAGACAATAGTGCAAAAAGTTTCAAAGAAATATGCTAGATATTCTAGATGTCTTCCAGAAACAATTTGGCTGGTTTTGAACCCAAAGAGTTATGTAGACATTTTTTACTTTTTTACGGACAAATTCGACTAACTTCCGTCAAACCTCAACTTTATCAACGAATCAACATATACATAGTATGATCTAGATACATAAATTAACAGAACTCATATTAACTATTTAACAGTATCATTATCCACCACCTTTACATTTTCCTCGTCCTCAATATCGTCGAATTCAATAGTTTCTTGTGAATCGTCCTCATTTAAACTCTCTGTCATGAGGTAATAATCTCGTTCTTCTTTCCATGACCACAACAGAAAAAAATCCTCTATTTTTATAAACTCAGCTTCACATTGAGAACATTATAAACTTACCTTCAACAGTAACGATTGAAAAAAACGGAAATAAACTTCGAGAAAAAGTTATACACGAAAAGTCGCACGTGGACTCCCAGTCTGCACTAGCACACAGAAACGACACGGCTAGACCCTTCGACCAATAATAGTATGTTGATCATCCTCGAACTAATTCAGGAAAATAGAGTGAGTTGTGTCAGAAAAAGAAGGAGCAGTATGGAATTATATCATTGATCATTATTAATCATTATATCATTAATACAAATCATGTATTCTGTTCACAATCAAATCTGATATCCTGAATGATTGCCTGGTACCTTCGCTAACTTCAGGTTTTTATCAAAACCAGGTTTCAGTATCCTCTGACTTCGTGAATTGTCTTTTTGCTCTTCATCGAGCGAAGTAATAGGTGTTCCCACGTCCATACATAACGGTAGTGAAGCGATTGAATTATGTATCTGCATCAACTCTTCTTTCCAGAACTGAAAACTATAGCTTCTTAACGACGTCGTGACCTATTCGCCACATTCTGCCACACGTCTGAAAATAGATCACCAACTGTTGAGGTATTAGGCTCGCGTTTTATGAAGGTCTTGAATCAATTGGAGCTACCCGACAACGTCTTCCATCACCCGTCAACTGCGAGTGTGTCCGGACAAGACGGAAAATAATTTTCTGTTCAGAAGGAAGCCAATTGCCACGGTGGCTTGTAAGCACATGATTTTGAGTGCGAAGGGGGGTGTGTAATGATGGGAACTGTGGTTATCGTTACCTCGAAAAGGTAACGAGTCGTGCACTTGTAGGTGTCCCAAAAATTTCTAATATATAGTGATAATACATGATATGCATACTTCTACTCTTCTTGTTAGTAGCTCATTTCCTGATGCACAACTGACGCGTTTGCGTAGTGGATAGCCCCAGGACGGCAACGCATTATGATGCAATCGCATCTCTGTTAATACAGAATATTTCTGCTCCAATGGGGTATTGCAGATGGGAGCCACATTAGATAACCATGCACTCAATAAACACTACAACACTCTTCCTTGTATATATCATTTACATTATTCACTCTTTATTTGTTTTCTCTACTTTTTTGTATTTTTCCTGACTTTTATATCATTAATATTTTTTTTTCATCGTGTTAATACAAGCATAAAGAGACCAGCAGTATACATTTTCATCTTACATCGTTTAATATGATTGTATAAAACTAACAGAACATTTGCAACTTCAGAAAACACAGAAGTATTCAAATCAAAAGTCATCTGTAGTTGGAGTTTTGACAAATTTTCATATAACAATTGGGTGTTATTCCCATTAAGAGGGCATTCCAACAGGATGTGTTGAAGGTCACCTTCCTCCCCACAAATACAATACGGATCATCTGCAAGTCCTATCCGGTGTTTGCAAAGAGGGAACTAAACGTGGTTGCATCTGATCCTATTGATAGTAATAAAAAAAATCGATTCTGAAAGCCTAAAAATTAATACCATATACTATCCATAATAATTGCATAAATATTGTTCAAATATAAACATTTTTTCCTTAAACTCAATTTGATACATCAAATTATCCTCAGTCATCTTTGCCGTAGGCACAACGACATTAATCACAAGGTCGATACTAGTTTTAGGTAACGTCTTTGAATTTCACTACTCAAACACAATATGAAACATTCTATTTTCTGAAACTTGTTTCCTTCACAAATCGATTCGGAAACAAGAAGCCCAAAGAATTCCCTTCAACAATTTTTCTCCCAAATATTACCTCCATTATCATATCGTGCCTCTCAAACTCCGTTAGTTTATCACGAAAAAAATCAATTGATATGAACGTGTTCCACAGCTTCTATCTGAATAATCTCATCACAAATTTATGTAAATATGTTATATAAATACATTGACCTTCTATCATACTGTTCAGCAATGTCATCGATCGACTGAGAGCAGACGTGCGTGTATAAATATTCCTACAAAAATGGAATCTGACCTGAAAAGTCAAAGCATGTCTGCTATTACTATTGTGATATTGGTAATAAGTGGAAAAATCAGGTTTAATTGCTTTTGAATTTTTCCACATTATCACTAATAGGGTAATTCCATCCACAATCATTTGAGCATGAGTTCATTTCTGGCCTAACTTCAGCCATTTTCCTAGTATGGCATGTGTCATGCTGTCGCTTGTCGGCGCCAGTTCATTAAAAAAAATGCCGCCAATATTTCAGTGCGTAATCCAAATATTGCCCATATGCAACAATCCTCGTAACACAACTGAGATATTATCGGTTCGATAAACTCATAAATGACATATACCAATAGTAAGCCTGTTGGAGACGGTTCCCAAGTGCGTAGTGATATTCGTGATTGATACGTTTTCGTTGGTACACAAACGTAATTATATCTAGGAAATATAAAAATTTTCATAAGTCATAAAAGTATCAGTTCAACATTGTAATTATACCGGGAACATATCTTGGAATTAACGTGATGCATTTCTAATTAATAATAATTTAGTTTCAATTCACCTAACAGCACTTTTTTTGAATCTTCAATCAACCAAATGAATGGTTTGATATTTTTCTTTATTGCAAATATAATTAGTTCCGTGAAACCTCTATCGTAAAATGAATTGATAGTCGGAATGATAGGTGCGTTCGAATTATTATTTCAAGTATAGTTCTAGGACGATCCTAGTTCTGAGCAGAACTCGTTGCGCAATAAAATGATCCAGAACTTTTTACTGACAGTGCAAGAACCATTATTATTTTAGTAGAATTCGAACGCTTCTTGGTGCCTCGTGGATCATCAACTGACAGTTGACACTTGCCATATTGAAAGAAAAATAACAGTGTTACCAAGGGCAACAAGCAAATTTCGCACCCATTTTGAAATATTCCATGTGTAAACAAAATATCGGAATCGATCCCTACTCCTGAGCAAGTACTAGT
The DNA here is from genome assembly GCA_032362365.1 of Zygogramma bicolorata. NCBI lineage: Eukaryota > Metazoa > Arthropoda > Insecta > Coleoptera > Chrysomelidae > Zygogramma > Zygogramma bicolorata. The sequence continues at coordinate 6,339 of JAVJAQ010005225.1, forward strand.
TTGATAGTTCGAGAAACGTACTCAGAAAATTTCGGGAATAAATCGAACACAGGATTTTATTTTGCAAAACAATCCATATAACTAGTACGATTATAACTCGAACATATTTTCGTCATTGCGCATGCGTCATTCTTGGACGGTAATAGCTAGAAGTCGAACAAACCTAATGAGTTCCTCCTTAATGATTTTACCTTCACCAACATTTTCAAAATTTAAAAATTCACATGAAAATCGTGATTTTTTCCCATCTGAAGATCTGAGATGTTTTCAAGTCCATTGTTGACAAGCTTCAGAAACAATTCCTTTTTCGAAATTGAAGATTTTGATTCAATGCTTTTTTACAAATAAAATGAGATATTAAAAATAATAAACCCAAATCACCCATTTTTTTTTCGAATAGTCTTTTGTTCCAATTCATCATCACGGAAAAATGCATGAACATTTTTTTCATTTTCATTATCTCATATTTGGTACAAACAGAAACATTTTTCATAAGATACCTATTGGCTTTTTTCTGAATATTCAATCATTGATTAACTATCAAACTGTTATTTAAGCTTTCTCTAATCATGTTGCTCTTTCATTTCTGGATTTTCCTGTTGCGTTTTCAGGTGGTGTATTGAGCGTATTATCAAAATAATTTTTCTTTATATAGTCGAGAAAAGAAATGAAAATGATGTTAATCCTTGCGATTCTTCTTCACATTCATTTAAAGAATTTTGAATGTTTGCTTTACTTATTTTCTCCTTACAGTTGACCTATTAACTGTCACTTATAAATAATCGCTTGAGAGCAATAATTTATGTGTTGGTGAATAATATAATCGAAATAATTCAGGTATTGACGTTTTCACACAGTTTGCGGATAAATACTATGTACACCTAATGGAAAGAGGCAAATTCCCAAATTTCGTGTTCACAGTCAAAGTCATCTGGGTAGGTACTTTCACTACATGAGTTGAAATGAACGACCATTTAATTATAACTCTTTTTCGATGAGATGTAAGGGAATTTTTCTCCCCAAATCCCACTTAGAGCAAACAAATTCTCAATTTAACTTCTCGTAAATCAACTATTGGGCTCCAACAAGATTCCTAGGATCGCTGAACTTTTTGTGATATATATTGGAATGTGGGGAAAGTCAAGAGAGAATGTCTCTGTAATGTTGAACTTTTGGGGCATTTTATGCATTGTCTTCATGGAGATTTTACGAGAAAACGCGAATAGTCACCGGAAACCTTTCATTCTTTCGATAATTATAGTGAAAGCATCCGAATATTGGGCTAAGATGCTGTAAGTACATTCAAATTTATCTGAATATAGTCGGACTTTTTATGTTTCGTTTGCTATGTTTCATCAGAGGTCAATATACGCAGCCTCCACACGAAATACTAGCACTGATGAATGAAAAAAAAAACTCGATCTGCAATCGGTTAACGATTTGATATTGGACCTTATTCACCAACCATGAACCAGCTGCATATTCAGCCCAATCATGAACCAATATTAAGCGAGTGCTCGTGATGACTTTTTTATTATCTTCGAAATCAAAAAATATACATCATCAATAATGAAAGGATACGTTAATTAAAATTCATATTTTCTAAATGAAACACATCTTTGGTGAGGAAGATTGATGTTGAGTTAAAATATGGTGTGCTGCATATTGTACACGATGTCATTTGTTACACTTAATTACAAATAATCAAGATGAAAGAGACAACAATAATGGTGAGAAACATTAAAACTTTTCTGGAAGTATTCTGATCGAATGAAACTATCTAGTCTCACATGTGAAACTTTCTGATTGGATGGGAACGACAGACAGCTGACAGGACTCAAGACAGTGTGTCTGGTGACTTTTCATTATTACCAACACACATGGAGATAAAATAAAATAACAGTTATGCAACTGCATGTCTATCTGTGAGAACAGTAGAACAGTTAACCTCTTCAGGTCAGGAAGAACTTCTATTAAAATATATGACCGTAATTTGACAAACAATATCAGGATATGAAGGATATCGGTGATGAAGGTAATTAATTGAATTTTGGAATATTCCATGAACATAGTAACTGTTACTTTTTGACCTACAAATGTATTTTTACACTTCCGGTTACGCAGGAAGTGTAAAATAAGGAAGAAATGAAAATTAATGTTTCAACTCAAAGAGAAGTTGATAATGTCGAATAGAAGGCCTTGATGAAAACCATTCTTCTTGATCAGGTCGCAACATTGACCTACATATACATATTCATAGGTTGATACACGTTCAATTGTTGAAACAAACATCATACCCAGCATTTCGAATGTTTTATAAAAAAAGTTTCGTGACTCTGATTCGGCGATATAACAAATAATCCTTCTAACGAGTAAGAAATCACCGAGAGAATGTAGACAGTAAAGTCATTCTTCCCTCGGGCATGTAAATTCGGTGTTATTGGTTGTTTATTTCGTAAGTATAGGTTTTGATGAATGATTGTCGTTTTGTAATGAATGTGTAATTTGATGAAGTTTGCATTCATTGTTGTGACAAACTGATTTCATCCTGGTGATCACAAAGAATATCTGAGCTACATTCTCAGAAAGTCCACAATCCGTTCTTCTTTCCCGACATGGTGTAGATCGCCTCATTCTTCATAATGAATCGTAAAGTACCCTCGACTTTTTATGGTGTTTCAATTTTGGAATTTTGTGATTACCACAAGAACATTCGATTTGAAAATGTGTGAGTGATGTGTGATTTTACTTTTCCATTTTCAGGATGATTTGTGTGGTTGATAGGTATTTTATCGAGTGAAATGTATGTGTAGTTCTTTTTCTGGTAGTTTTCGAGATCTATATGAAAGTTAACATATTTTCAACAATAGATTTCATTCGTCCCTCACTAGGTCATTATTGGCTGAATATTTTAACTTCTTATGAGATTCTTGAGTGAGAAGTATACTGATTGATAATCATTTTATGTCTTGAATGGTTTTAATTGGCGTGAATGGAGATATGAATGAGCCTGTAAGAATTTTAAATATCACTGAAATGTTTGACAGTTAGTGATTTTTTTTTCAAAGAAAAATATGAACCGGGATATTATTGAATTTTGATGAAGTTGCAAAAATATGTTTGAGAAAGTTTTGGCTCAAGATTCGAATGGGTGACAATAAAATGAAGTACAGATGAATAATGAGATATTCCTAGCAGTGAGATAGTGTATCAAATTATTACAGTATGCTCAATGAGACAACTAAATTAGGTTGATAATTCGATAAAGTTTAGATAATTATTCGTTTGATGTTTCAAATGATTGAATCTGAATATATCATTCGAATATATCATTTGATGAATCGATTAGATAAATCTGAAATATGCAAATTGTTTTTTTTTGAGAACTGTTTTTTTTAATTATACTTGGGAACGAAAGCCGTCGTTCTTTGGAATTTCTTCCAAATTCCAAAGAACGACGGCCTTCAAGCCCGAAGAAAAATAGTTATACTAATAACCTCGGCCGCGAAAGCCTTAACCATTTTGTCTTATACTTGGGAAAATACAGAATGCGAAAGCACTGTCCAGCCACCAGAGGAGATATTTGCGACTGATATGTCGTATTGAGGGCCTTAATGAAAAACCTTCTTCTTGAACAGGTCTCAACATTGATACACATACGCATGCATAGCCATGGGTTGATGCACGTTCAGTTCTTTGGGCAAACATCATATCCAGCATTTTGAACGTTTTATATACGTTTTACGTACGTTTCTTGACTCTAATTCGGGGATTTAACAAAAAATCCTTCAAACGAGTAAGAAACCACCAGATTAACGAGAATGTAGTCAGTAAAGCCATTCTTCCTTCGGGTATGTGAATTCAGTTCTGTTGGGTGTTAATTTTGTGAGTAGGATTCAATGAATTATTTTCGTTTTTGGAGTATATGAGAATTCAATAAAGTTTGTATTTGTCTTTTCAACAACTGATTTTCATCCCCGTGTCGAAAAGGAAGAACGAATTGGTTCAATACTTGAAAAATAAACACTCAATAACACTGAATTTACATGCCCGAGGGCAGAATGGCTTTACCGACTACATTCTCGTTAATCTGGTGATTTCTTACTTGTTAGATGGTTTATTTGTTGAATATGGAACATTCAAAATTCTGGATATGATATAGGCCCTAGAATTTATTATGCATCAACCCATGGTCATAAATAAGTAACTGTACATCAACGACCTCTGTATTTGTCTTTTCAACAACTGATTTTCATCCCCGTATCGAAAAGGAAGAACGAATTGGTTCAATACTTAAAAAATAAACACTCAATAACACTGAATTTACATGCCCGAGGGCAGAATGGCTTTACCGACTACATTCTCGTTAATCTGGTGATTTCTTACTTGTTAGATGGTTTATTTGTTGAATATGGAACATTCAAAATTCTGGATATGATATAGGCCCTAGAATTTATTATGCATCAACCCATGGTCATAAGTAAGTAACTG